>JAQIXL010001416.1:0-18268 GCA_034700245.1 Poikilolaimus oxycercus
CAGACCAAATTTGCGACTGGGGTCCGCCATTTGCGACTGGGTGGGTTCGTTAATTTAACGAACCGGCTCGTACACTGTAGCGGCGGTTTGCCAATTTCGCCAGAAGACATTTCCAATGAAATGTCACTTTTCCACAAACAACAACAACGACAAATGCCGCCGCAGCTCGCTCTTCTCACGCGAGAAGTAGTGCCATGCACGCTTGCCTTCTTACGCTGCTTCTGCTACTTCCATATTCGTACTCAAGTAAGTCTGCAGCTGTCTGTGTTCCTCTTGCCTTTAGATCATCGACACGTTCGCCATGGTCATTCCCGTCCTCATCAAAATGCTCACGCCGTCGTCGTTCCCACGTAAGCTTTCCCAACAAACAACGCCAAAAACCTTTTCAGAGTCTTTCACTGTGAGCGCTTTCACGAATTCGGAACTTACGCTGTTGGAACCCTGGAAAGCGAAGTGATGGTGCTGTGTCAGAACAAGCGCGGTAAGCATTGAACCACTCAGTGTATAAATTGCTTCAGACACCATCAACGACATCTGCCTCGAAAGCAAAAACTGCGCCAAGACATCTCTAAGGGTAACCAAAGGTAACGGAAGCACAATCTTACAGAACTGTCGACGTGAAATGTGCGCGCAACTCGAGCAAGGCCTTAGCTTGCCTGGTGATGATGCGCATGCGTTTGGCTGTGGACTGCTTTCACAGGTTAGCTTTACAATTCGGGAACAAGTGTCTGTTCCGCATACTCCTGATCGGCACTTTTCCGTCTGGAAGCAAATCTAGCGAGAAGTTTTCAGTGGATGTGCGATCGCGTCTACAGCCGTCCCGACTCAGACTTTCATCTCAACGCGTCGTGTGTTATTCGGTTTGTTCCCGCTTCTGCCTCGATCAACTGAGCCAGATCACTTCGTTCGAACGGCCAAGAGATCCTCGGCGTGGCGCAAGTCCTGCATTGCGAACCTGATGCTGCCTCGTGCTTCTTTCCCTGTCTTGTGCTTGCAGTAGCTGTTCTCTTTTGCCTTTTGTTTTGAAGCACTGTTGAGAAAGCCTTTAAGATAAATTAATGTAGCTTCCTGTGTCCAATTACGGTGAACGCGACGTCTGTCAAGTTTTCGTACAGACGCTAGTGTCAAGGTTCCGAGCTTCTAGTAGTTGCCATTTCACACTGCCGACGAAATGAAAACTTGAACAAAAGAAGGGAATGTCTCATCTAAACCCACGCCTTCGGAAGAAGCCGTCTGCTTTCACTTATTACTTTTCGCCGTTTTGTCAGCAAGCCCACGCTTCTTGCTCAAACTCCAAATTTATTTCCGAGCGTGCCAGACTTGACTCATTCCCGACGCTCTCTCGTTCTTACTGACCATCGACCAACCTCTTTCTCCTTTCCTCCAAACGCCAGATCTTCAGAAGTAAACCAACACAACGTGTTCTCTTTTTCCATCTCCGACCTCTTCTCCTCAAAGTCGAGGTGGAAGCCCTTCTTCCTCCCTCTTCTCTCCAATATTTGTTCTCGGCCTTCCCCTTCTTCTCCTTCCAATTCTCTGACTCATCACCCTGCCACTTGCCTCTCGTCTTACCTGTACCGCATCGCGCGGGCTTCCTCTCTTCTTTCTCGTTTTCAGTGATGTTTGGCTTACATTTTGTTCTTTCGATTCTTGTTATTTTTTGCAGTAAATGATAAACGAAAGTTCCAGAGAAAATGATTCGTCGGCTTTTGCTCTTCGCTCTTGTTTTCGCTCCAGGAATTGAAGGAAAGAAGCACAAGCATGGTAGTTTTTGCTCATCAAAGCTTCAATTTCACGATTGCTTCAGTCAAACGCCAACTTTCGTCCACCTTTCTTGACACGACTTGGTATTGCGAGTTTCCTGGCGTCTACGCGGCGGGTGTGATGGGGACGTCGATGTTCGAGGCCATCAGTGCGTGTCCCGGACGACGAAGTAGGTTTTTCTTTCCCTACAACTCTCAACGATTTTCCTCTCCAAGCTACCGAAGCCTTTGTCTTCTCTAGGTGAAATGAACCGTCGTTGCTACGAGGCGGTGATGTGTTTCAATCGTGGCGGCACCAGCTCGGACATGTGTCGCGAGAACTTCTGCTCCGGTCTCAACTTCGTCGCTTACAACGACAACCAGAACTGCAAGGCGATCACGAGCATCATGTGCGAGCGAATTAAAGGCAGAACAAGGCAAAGTTGCCTTGATTGGTAATTTTAGGTCGAGGCACTGGCCCATTAGCCGTGGGCAATGTGGAATACAGTCGACCCGGCTACTATCCACCACGACGTGAGGAGTACGACAGCAGCGAGTGAGTTATTTTGTACCGCTTATGCTCTTGGATAACACCATTTTCAACATTTCCCTTGCTAACATCGTCCTGTCTGAAGCATGACCTGATCTTTCCTTCTCCCTAACGTTTCACACCCTCCACACTAACACTTTTGTACCGGGGGCCAGGAAATTGCGCGGAAAACCGGGGCTGATTCAGGCGCTCCCGCCACCACCACCATCATCACCATCACCACAGGGAAGAAGAGGAAGACCGTTATGAGGGGGAGCGCTACCCCTACGATCGAGAACGAGGCTCCTACAACAACGGCTACACAAACTTTAGGGGACGCTTTCGACCCGATGCAGCCGGGGTCATCTCGTCGACAAGCGCACTTCTCTCCGCGATCTTCGCCTTTGCTCTTGCCCATCTTTGAATTACCCATTTGTCTATCAAGTCCATGCTAATGCTCTCGAGTGTCTTGTCAATAAAGGAACTCAGCTTTTTCTAAACTTTATGCGCGCGTACTCGGTCTTTATTCGGTGGAATAAAGTCCCAAGAGCGGCCACTACTCTCTAGGTACATGAGAGAGAAACAGCACAAGACTGGACAATCCGGCGCTCAACAACTCTTCATAAATTCGTTTATCTTCTGGGTTTTTGGTGCGGGAGTCGGGCGAGGCGAGGCAGGCGGCCTTGCTAGCGGCCGGCGTGCGGCACGACCACGTAGAGCAGCAACACCATCCAGCAGCCGAGAGTCTGCACTTGTCTTGCCGAAAGCTCTCCTCACCTCAATCGGGTCGGGCCATTGGAAGTCGACGTATTCGCCGAGGAGATCGACGACGTCCATCCTCGAGTCGTCCTTCGTGTAGAAATGTCGGCATCTCGGATGCAAATGAATTCGATAGAGATTGCTTTTGAATCTTTTTCGTTTTTGAATCTTTAGTACGCAAAGACTTCCACTTCACCTAGAACGGAAATGTCAAGGAGGAGAAGAGAATCGAAGTGAACCGTTCGAGAAGGTCCTTTGAAGGAAGAAAATCGAGGTCAGGGTGAAGGCCGCGCGGACGACGCGTCATTCGCCAGCGCCTTCACTTGGTTTGCCTTTTCCCACTGCCCGAATTGAATGGGATTGTGGATTTCTAACGCTTTCTGTGTTCGTTCATGGAGCATGATTGGCTTTACGTACTCGAGCAAAGCCTAAAGCTTCGTTTAGAACCTGCGAATCGATGCTACCGAGGTGATATCCCCTAAAAGGCATAATGTTGCGAAGCTCGGGTACATGTATGAATATTGTTCACCCCAGAAACGATTTTCAGTCACCAAACGAGTCCTCTTCGTTGCCGTGATTGTTGCCTACTTCGTGGTCTACGCTGTAATTCATTATCGAAGCAGCGCCAGAGCTTCAAGACGTGTAGTGCCAAAAGCAAAATCTCTTGAAGAGATCCAAAGGATTCGAGAACGCATTCTTAGGAGGTCGAGACTCTTCCCACAAGGAGGTTGAAATTCTCCTTCTCTCTATATAACTTTCGTTCTCTTTAGGAGAAAATGTGAAGTTTGATCAAATCTGGGTGCTCCCTCAGAGGCCGATCATTCGCGAAATTGTTTATTTCGAGTCGAAAGGCGATGAGCGCTTTGTAATCGGAAACTTTTCGTACAGCAATGGTTTGTTTACCAATGGCTTGCGAAAGAAACCACGCATTAGGCTTGGGCAACCTAATGTTTCAATACGGCGCCTTGCGAGCACTGTCCTTGAGAGAGAACGCAACCCTCGTCTTGTCGCAGACAAACTTGCTTTTACGGTAAATCTTCTGAATATTTTTATCGTTCAGAGCATTTCACCTTCCCGAGGCAATTGTCGTTGCACCGGAACTTTACGATCGGCTTCTTCGTGAAAATTCAAAGGACGCCATCGAATTTCAGGCATGCACTCATTTTCCTGCTTCGATTTTGAAAAACAATTTTTGCAGGACTGCTGTGTTTACAAGGACATCCAACCGTTTAGCCGAAACAATCAAACGTTTGCTGTCCTACACGGCTACTTCCAGAACTTCAAATGGTCTGTGATGCTCTTGCCTCGAGAATGTTTTCAGGTTCCGGCCGGAATATGAAGCCGCAATACGAAGTGATTTCGTACTTCTCCCTGACATACAAAAAAGTGTAAGACGGCAATGCTTGATCAGTGCTTCAAATGCAGGCTAACACGATCATCCGAAACAACTTCAGGACGTTCATCACCGCCGTGCGCACGCAAAATCAGGAAGGCGCTGTGAGTGCTCAAAATCTTTCCCCAAAGTTTTTATCTCTCAATGTTCAGTGTTGCAATCATTTTCATTCCAGAATGATGCGAACTACGCGAATGTCAACGACATGCCAGACTGGGCCAACCCTTACATCGACATTAAGACCGGTATAATTTCGAATTCAACCAACTAAACATCCCGTTCAGTCGGCAATGAAGGCTTTCGATTCATCGGTGTGCACGTTCGTCGCGGCATGGATATTACTTACAATCAACGGTAAGTTGGGAAATGCTTTTTGGAGACTTTTCATTGTCAGAAACCTTAAGCACGGTCACGTCGTTGCACCATTGGCATACGTGAACAGCGCCATGGACTATTTTCGCCTGAAATATGGACCAAACGTAAGCCTTCACTTTTTCTTAAACCTGAACGTTTTAGCTCATCTTCTTCGTCTGTTCCGACAGCCTGCCTTATGTTCGGGCCAATATAAAACCGAAGAAAGACAACGAAATTGTCTTTTGCGACGGCAAGTTTCGAGAAATCGACTTTGGTGTGCTGGCTGCATGCAATGATACGATTATTACGACGGGTAAGAGGTTTCTTTACTCGAGAAGAACTTAGATCAGGTACTTTTGGCTGGTGGTCCGGCTTCCTCTCTGGCGGCGAAACAATCTACTACAAGGGCTGGCCAGCCGAAGGTTCGGAGCTCTCGAAGATGATCCGACGCGAAGAATACTTTCTTTCTGAGTGGATGCCTATGGAGTAGAGCTTTTGGTCCCGAGTGTGCAGAATAAAACTGGTCCCTCATTCGTTCAGCCTTTCACTTCTCATGCCTCGGATGCGCCCTCACAAGGTCAAAACTATGCTATCAAAGGTAATTGGCTCAGGTGCCTCCTCCTTGGTGCGATCCTTGCAGTCGATAAACTTCATGTAGTCCCTTGACTTGCCTGCCAGCTAGTCACTCTCATTATTTGCGAAGGAATTGCTTGCGAGTTGAAGCCAAGTTGTCAATGACAAAGCTTCATTGGTTGCTCTTATGCATTGCGTGCTCATTCAGCTTTCTCGTGTTGGCCTATTTATGGGTTGAAGAACCCGTTCGACAAATCCTTTGGTAGTTTTTCTCCTTCTGACGAATCTTTAGCCTCGTGCACGAACCTCTGCTTGACTCGGAAGAGCGTTTCCTTCTCGGTGATTTGATATCTTTGACGTCTCGTGCTCGATTGGGAAATGTTGCCTGGGAAGTCGTCTCATTCGCTGGTATTGCTGCAAGTCTTGGAAGGTTGGCTACGTTCTTGATCGCTATAGCAAAGTTTCAGACGACCCGCTTTAAGTCTCGCAGATTCGACAGACATGGAGCGCGTCAGGGAATTCAGAAAAGTTCTTCCAAATCTTTTCGACGGCTTTGCCTGGTTTCATCAGTCGAAAGCAGTGCCATTTCAATCTATCAAAGCAGAATTCTAGGAATGTTTCAAGAAGTACTCATTCGCACAGGATTGCTGTCGTTACTACTTGCTTGATGAACTGAAGGACAACAATGAAACCGTATTGAGATTACAGACTGGGCATCTTCAAGTGATTTCGCAACTCCTCTACGTCAAATTTTCAGACTCATCGCTATTTCAACGCTTCTTGGGCAAGAGCCCGCCTCCAGCCACGAGCGATGGACATTCGTCGGATTCGCCACAGCTTAGCTGCCTACATTTCCTCTAACACTCGAAAGTAAGCTTCTAGCTCCTCCAAAAATTTCCCTCATGCTAGACTCTGCGTCCATATTCGACGCGAAGACTTCCTCGTAGGTCTCCGTCTGCCCAGCGAAGAAAACTTCACATTGGCCGCGATCGAGCACATCACCCAAACTTATCGTCTTCAAGAGAGTTCAGCACCAAATTCGAAGCCCTGGTCAGTGCTGTTCTTCGGCAATGACTACCACTGGACTAAACGACTCGTCGATTACTCTTCACTTCTTCAAGGCTTGAGGGCCAAGATTATCGACAATCGCCCTGACGGTCATCCGATAAACGATGCATGGATCTTCGCTGCACTTCACTGCGATGTGGTTTTCATTACTGGTAAGCGCTTCTCGGACGATAGCATCGACTCTCAACGAGTTTTCATTCTTTTTGAGTTCCCCGAAACTCAGGCAATACGAACCGATTTCAGCTTCCTCCTCGACTTATGGATGGTGGATGGGATTTCTGTCGAAGAGTCAACGCGTCTTCTACAATGCCAATTTTTCAACAGAAAACGCCTTCGCAAATTTGTTTCAACCACTTGATTACTTCCCTGAGCACTGGATTCCTTTGCGACTCTCCTCTAACGGAACCATTGTGCAAGTCCGTACTGAAGATGTCTTTTGAAGCTGCTCTTTCCATCTGTGAAGTAAAGTGTACAAATCTTTATAGGCTCCATGGAAGATAGAAACTTCGACAACACAGAGGAAGACCAAAAGTAGTCGGGGAGTGGCGCAGCGAGCATCGACTCTAGATCACGAAGGTACGCAAGCTGCTAAAGAGGCGAGAGCAATCGACGACGCAACACGAGCAACAGTTTTGAGGAAGGAAGAAGATAAAGAGGACGAAGCCCTCACAATATGAATCAACGAAAGAGAAGACCAAGTTTTTTTGGGTCCCGACAATGAACGACGGCTACCGTATGAATCGATGGGGGAGAAGAGAGAAAAATGGGCAAAAATCACGTGAATAGGTCTCGAAGCGAATTTCACAGAACCGCAACTGTTACAGTAACGGAAAGAAGCAGCATAAGCGAAAGCATTCGATTGCGAAGAGAAGGCGAAGAACGAAAAAAGAAAAGGATGGTCTCTTTGAAGCTATCACAAGCCCTAAATCGGGGAAGAACAGAACCGCGCAAATCTTAAAGAGACAACCAAATAAGAACAAAAAGATAAAGAAAGAAAACCCGTGCTAAGAACTCTCTCACTCTCGCATGTTTCTCACGGCTTTCTCATTTTTTTCTCGCGCTGGGCAGGGTTAAGAGGAAATCATAAGTGTCAATTAAAAATCCAAAATAAAATATGGAAAAAATCACCTGACTGATTCGTTTTAGAAGAACGAAGAAGAAGATTTCTAAGGCTGGAGTAGACAGAGGCAAACAGTGGAACAATAAGCGTTTCTTCGGCAGCAGTCACGACGGCATTTTTGGTGTAGGTGCGGGTGATTTTAAGTGATTGTTTTGGAAGACTTGCAAATCTAACAATAAGGAAAACCACAAGCTCTCGCTGACTAAATTGGAAATAATATCAACTCTACGTGAAGTATCGACGAAATCGATTGGGGGTTCAAATAAGTGAACACGGAGAAATTACACAACTTTAAGAAAAGTCAAAGAAATAGTGAAGCCGGCTGAGCACACGCGGACAAGACGGATTTGGTGATTTTCGGAGAAGAAAACCTTGCAACTGTCAGACGAAATCGACGCCAAGACGGAACAGTTGAAACACTGAACAACTTAACGCTTGCCTTCCAGCTTGGCTATGCGTTTGCGGAGCTCGGCGTTCTCGTTCTCGAGGGCCTCGAGACGGGAGAGCACCTCGCCGAATTCGCGACGGGAGACCCACGGCGAGTCCACGGATGATGACTGCGAGGAGGTGACGGCCGTGTTCTGTGGTGCAGGCGGACGAATCGGAGCCGATGCGACTGAAACAGAGTGAGTTTCATCAATGTTGCACAAATTTCAAGACAGCTCTGCGAGAATGTGAGCTTCCCCCAACTGATTCAGAATGAATCATCCTTGAAACTCACCATTCGTCGACGGCAAGTCCTTCTCCTTCGTCAAAGTGGTCGTGGGGATGACTGAAGGCTTTGTGATGACGGTGGCCGCGGCGCTGGGCGCGGGCCCTCCTCCGCCGACTTGCGTAAGCCCGCTTCCCGAGAGGCTCTTCGCGTGCAACGACGTCGTCATCGGGTTCGAAGACGGCACCGGTGAAGAGTCTCCCGTATCAAGCAAGTTTTCCGTGCTCTGAAATCAAATCCTATGCTTCGTTAGGAATGCAAGTTGATGTTGCAAACTCAGGAGCCAATTTCCTGTTGATCTCAATCCTTTCAAAACGCTATTTGTTTCTTTTATGACACAAAGCTTCCTTTGAACCCGTTTCTCATTGCACATGGTTTCTATAGTGTCACCCAAAACCTTGGTCACGCCCCAAATCTGCTGACAAGCCGCGAATCTCCACATGCACCAAGCCTACAAAGCTCGAGCGACAGGAGAGAGGAGAGAAGGAGACCCGATAAGAGAAGTGACGCACCCCGTTGTTAGTTCGCGGGAACATGGACTTGGGACGGACGCCTTGGGGTCGCGGTGCACGGCCCTTGTTGATATGTACCAGACCACTGGTCGCGTCCGTTGAGCTGGCGGTCGTGTCCGAGACGGCAGCGGGCGCCTGCAAGAATCGAAATCTTCACTACTTGGCAAATCAGCAAGGAGGCTGGCTCAAGCCGACTTCGATGTTAGAGCAATGAGGAAGTTCTAATCGAGCAAGCGGACGTAAAGCGATCTAGACCCCTGGCCGTCTACTCGCCAAGGTCTCCTTGGCAACAGCAAGATAGACAGCCGATGGGAGACGTTTTTTTCCTGTTCTCATCAAAGTCTTCAATAATTTCTCAGTCTCACGTGTCGCAGCCCAAGCACTGAACGGATAATTTTTCAACAAATTGAGAGGTTGCGAAACTCATGCAACATCATCCTCAACACCAACCTCAGCCGACTTCTCATTGTCGTTCTTGTCAACTGTTGGTCCGAGTGGCTCGTTGGCGTTTCTGTTCTTTCGTTCAAACTCCACCTGGCGTGGGTCCTTGATTTGAAGAGCCTGAAAGACTTTATAGATTTGAGTCGAAACATACCCCGGCCATATTCTGGCGAAGTTGATCGAAGGCCGGATTGGGCTTCCGACCCACGAGACCGGGAAGTGGCTGCGGAGACGCCGTCGTGCCTGTAAGCTCGGTGAAATTAGAAGAAAAAGATCGAAAGAAGCAAGAAGAGAAGACACGAAATTTCTTTTCCCTCGACGGTTTTGCCCCTGTCGGTCGGATGCGTAACGCTTTGTTTTTGTCGCGAGCGGCGAGGAGCGTCACGGGGGATTGCACTGCTTCGCCTACCCACAGCTGCATTTCAGCCTTTGATAGCAGTTCCAGAAAACTTCGCGTCTACAGCAATTGCCGTAGGTTTCGGAGATAACTTATTGATTAGGCTTGAAATTGTTTTGTGATCACAGAGAGAGTTCGTCGTCAATAATTGCAAGTAAATGCTTGGAGAATTCACATTTTCTCATAATGGCGCTGCTCGTGTCAAGAAGTTAATGCGTTTCTTGACCCAAAAAACACAAGAAAAGTCGGAATTACCCGATCCTCCAAGCGCGCTCGGAGTCGAAGTCGTATTCGAGTTGTTGCCGTTTGTATTCAGCGCCGGCTTTGGTGGTTTGACTGGAAGGAGTGGCGGTTGAATGACGGAGTGGGCGCGAGCTTGGCCGCCTGTCGGCCTTTCCAGGGGTGGCTTCTCTGTCGGCGCTCTGTGGTAGGAGTCACCACTCGTCGACTCAATCGGCACCTGGAATTGGCAACTTGGTTTCATTTGGAACTAGTGCTTGGTGGAAGCTGTTCACATCAATTTTTTTCGAGCCAGTTTTTCTCCAATCACAATGAGTGACCTACCTGAATAACTTCAACGAAGTTGTCCGGGAAGAGGCCGCGTTTGCCATTCAGCTCTCCTTCGAACCTAAACGCGACCGTCATCAGTTCCTTCAATCCAAGCTCACCATCCCGGATCTCCGGTGTCCTTCTTTGTGATCGTGACGAGGACGCCGACCTCAGGCAACTCCAACTCGTCGTTGTGTTTCGGCTCATAAGTAAACATGACTCGTGCCATTTCTGAAATCAATACACTGATTTGAGACTGTCATGTGATGTAAGTTCCACGACTATGTAGTTCAAGCTATTTCAAATGCAATTCGTTTGTTTCCATTTTCTTTTCGAGAACGTTTTGTAATCGACAAATCATACCCTTAAATTTCTGCTCTTTCTTCGGTGGCTGAACGGAGGACGGGACGACTGATGGTTGGTTGAACCGCGATGTCGCCGCTTTTACTTGGCCCGCAGTAGTTAGTGGCGCCTTTGCCTAAAAGCGTTTGATTGACTCTTCATATGGACTCCACTCGTTCTGTTTCGGTCAAATAAAAGCCTTGTCAAAAAGTTCTTAGTGTTTAATTGCTAGAAAAAGGTACCCCCGTGTCCTTATCACCGATGGAACCGACGGAGCCGGAGGTGGGTCGCCTCTGGATTGCATCGGGAAGCACGTCGGTTGGGGCTGCAATCAAAGCAATTGAAGTGAAAGAATGGAAGCCCGTTTCACTAATGGGCCCCAGGCTGTAAGAAACACTCACAAGGTTGCTCTTGATGTGGCGCAGGAGGTTTTGGTACTGGCGGTGGCTCGGCTTTCACGTTTGCGGGGTAGGACGGTTTTGGCGGTGGGGGACTCGTACTCGGTGTGCCTGAAATAAAATGCCTTGAAATAAGCGCTACGTTTTCGACTCAACATTAGAGAATTAGCAACTCTTTGAAAAGTATTTATTTGAAACTCACGTTTGATCTCCACGAAATTGCTCGGGAAGACACCGACCCGTCCATTGGCGAGGCGGCCTCGCATCCACCCGTCTTCGATCTCCTTCTCTTCGAGAAGCTAAAACATAACCCTTTTCTTCTGTCGTTAAGAGCTTTCAGAAAAAGAAGCAACAAAGACCAACCTCAATGATCTCTCCAACAGCGAGATCGAGTTCATCGTCCTGTGTGGCGGTGTACTCGTAGAGGACGTGCGCCCGCCCGGACGAGCTCGCCATCGCTGCAAGCAAACGAAAAAATCTCTCGTTAAAGCGGCGCCTGACCCGCGACGGCTCGATGGATTACGCCGCCAACGACGGGCGGTTTCGCAATTTTTGCCGAGACCACATTAGTCAAGTCAAGCTGATTCACGCTTTATAATGGCCGATAAGGGAAAGACAACAAAAGGTTGACAGGACAGAATCCTCAAGCTGGCAAAAAAATTCATCCTCCGTCAAAAGGCCGCTGCAGTGATTGCAGATTCAATTGCTCAAAAAGAAACTATTCAGAAACATACAAAACAAAATGACAAAAGTGACCAATTCGAAGCGAACCACATAAGGGTGATTTCGTACAGCTGGAATTGATGTGAGCTCTGGCCGAACAGACCCATCAGCAGTCAGACCACAGCATTGGTCTTCTTCTTCTTCTTCGCCTCGTTGCTTCGGGTAGAGTCGATGACTCACCGCCTGGACCCGAAGGGGGCGCCGGGAGTCGCCTCGCCCCTTCTCCCTCCATCGAGTGCATTGCACTGGTCTCCCGCCTCCTCCCTCTCTCCCTCCTTGTCTCCTTCCATCTCAATTCCGTCCCCTCTTCCTTCATCTTGGAGATACCCCAAAGGAGGGAGAAGAACGGAAATTGGTCGCGGCAGCTCGGCGTTTCGCAATGCGTCGGGATAAAGGGATGTGTTCAATGAGAGGAATAAAGGCAGAAAATGGAAATGGATAGTAATAGGACCAGAATGTGAGGCGGAAGAGATAATCAGTGCCGAAACACATCAAGAGTGAACCTTCAGGTTAATTTGCAGAACATCGAGCGAGAAATAACTTCCCCCAAAAAGCAGCAAGAGACTAAAATCAGAAGTGCAGCAGCAAAGGGTCGCGAAAACAGCGCAAAATGTGCGAGGAGAGGAGAGTCGACGACAACGAGGAGGAGTGCGAGAAGGAGGTGGAGAAGACCCCTGAGAGCACCGAAATACGACCCTCAACATGGTGCTGTGGGGTGGCTGAGTCAGCGCCGCTCCACCGCCTCGTCCACGTCGCCGCCAAAGCGCGCCATTCTAGGCTGAACCCATCGAGAATATGTTTCAGAGAAAACTGAACAATTCTCTCTTTAGACCGAGAACACAGCTAAAGGGGCGCAAGCAACGAGCAAAGTGGCTGGGATGAGTCGCCCTCGCTCCCGCTCCTCGTCGAGAAAAGCGAGCGACACACTCGGTTGAACTGGAAAAAACGCGCTCGCGCGCACGGTTTTCATTTTCGGCCCGCCGCCGAGTGCGAGAGGTCTGCAGCGCCCAGCGACGACCTAAACGCGACGATGAGGTGCGGGACGGGGAGCGCAACCTTGGTTAATGCATACACTGAGGGAGGAGGGCGAGGAGGAGGTGGAGGGCGCCCCGCGCTGCTGTGCACGAAGATGAAGAAGACGAACCAAAGGCCTAAAGAGGGGAGGAGGGGGTGAGGTGCGGAGGGGGGAAGGGGAGGGGGGTGAAGAAGAAGCTGTGGGGCGAAGGGCAATCGATTGATTACACGAGGAGGAGGCCTCCCCCCAAACCAACGACGACAGGAGGGGCGACCGAAGTGGAGAAGAGCCTTCACTAGCTTCTCTCGCCTTATCAACACACACCCAAAACGAGGAGATGAAGGGCGAAGGCGGGCAGCAGGGGCGAGTCTGCACTTCTCAGGGCGCCCACACACGCTCTCGGTGATTGGACAACTGAGCGAGGGAAGATTTGAAATCAACAAGAAGCGGGAAGGAGATGTGGTGAAGAGCTACTGTTTTAACTGCAGAGATGAAGAGATCTCAAAAGTAGCGTTTCAAGTGCAAAGACTTCATGGCATTGCCTTGAAACATAACGATGCAAGCGCATGTTCTGAGATATTAGAGCTCCGAAGAAACATGAGATGAGATGAGATTGCTATACGAGACTGGCGATGGCAGTTACAAAATCGTTGTGACTTATTTTTGAAAAATTGCCCCTACGACCATCGAGCAAGCAAACAAACCCAAGTTGTAGCTAACTCTGTTTGCAATGAAACATAGACATTTGCCCCCCTCACTTCAAAGGTTTAAATACTCACTCTTTCTCGGCATTTCATGAGCGACGAGTCGTGAGCCGATGTCCACACGACTGAGGCGATCCACCATTCGAGCCACATTGCCCGGTGCACCTAGCACGTCGTGCTGCTGCTCACCACCCTGAAAACTCTCCAGTCAACTTCACGTTCGAAACTCACATGCGCCGTGGCCGCCATCGTCGGTGGTCGACTGCTGCGTACGGCCGCCAGGGCGATCAGCTGGTTTCCACGGAGCGGTCAAACGCTGAAAGTCGGATTATGTTTCGGCGAGTGAAAATTCAAGTGACAAAGTCTTCTCCGCCAATCTCGAGGAATGGCGTCGTAGTTGCCTTTGGAAAAATGAGCGAACGCGTTCTTATCATGAGACAACGCCGAGTCGGAGGAGAAGGAAGCGCTTTCTTGGTTCAACACAAAGACATTGCCTAGTCATCAAGTAAGTAGCACCAGAATCTTAAACCGATGGATACATCAAAGCGCTGTTCACAACACATTGCGGCGCTTTCCAAAATGACACAATTTTCAAGAACAGTTCAGAGCTCTTGCTTCCCAAATCGATCTCCTCCCCCACGGTTTCAATCGCAACCTTATCACCAGAGGAATTTCAGCGCACACCTCCAAGCCCCAACAACCCCGCGTGAAGAAGAAGAAGGTGAGAGAGGAAGGCGTCGTCGGCGTTCCAAAGAGAAAGACCCCTGAAAGGGAGAAAGAAAGACTTTCCCCTTGTGTCCCGAGAATGCGCACGAGAGGGGGGTCGGGCGTCTTATCTCGCCTTCCCTTCCTTGACTGCCCCCCCCCCTCTCCGGGGTTCCCAGGCCCATTCGTCGGCCCGTCTTCGCCCTCTTCCGAGGCCCCGGAAACGACCTCCCCGCCTTCTCCCCCCTTCGTCGCTTCTCACTCTGGCTCGACGCGACCCCCCTCCGACCCCACCCCTGTTTGTCAGCTGGTTGAGCGCAATCCATAAGAGGCCTCCCCTATGTACTCACACGGCACTTCACCCTCTTGTGTAGATCGAAGTTTTTCTGAGGGTTATATGGGGGGAGCTGGTGTGTACTTACTGCAAGTAGCAAGTAGGCCGAGGGCGTGGAGGTTGAGGTGGGAGACGCTTCGACAACGTAATGGAGAAGTGATCGAAGATGGTTCTACAAAGTAATCCATGAAGTCAACGTCGAGGAATAACCACGGCACGTCATTAGCGAAAGTCACAGCTGGCGCGAAACTTAGAAGTTGTCAATTCTATCCCAAAGAACCCTCCGAATCTATTGATGGAAAATAAATGTCAAAAGCCATACAAATCTTGTGAAGCACAGATGACATTCTCAAGCCAGCGATGGTTGAATATGGCCGTTAGAGCCAAGAGGACCTATGGCGTTGAAAACGCAGCGGATCATGAAAGAAGGGCGCGACAGAGCGAGGCGAAGCTTTGCATGCATGATGTGCGCCTTCCTCTCCTCCTCTCTTCCCTCTGCCTCGCCATATGAGTCGAATTTTATTTTCCCCCACTCCCCCTTCCTGCAAAATCCTTCGCAAAAACGGTCCTCCAGAGGTTCCTGCCAACATTCTCGACAATCACGGCAATGAGAGTTAAGCGCTTTTGGGAGGGAAAAGGGTGCCTATGACTAAAACTCTCGTATTGTATGCGAACGGGGTTGAAAGGGGGGAGGCAAGAAGGGGTCGAGGCGAAAAGTGGATGGCAGACATCGGGTGAACAGCCAGGAACCAGAAATTTCTCCCCCAAACAGCGCGCCGGGTTCAACCCCGGCTGGTCCCAGACTTTCAATGGCAATCGAGACCCCGAAAGTGGCGCTGAAGGACGACGAGGACGACGGCAAAAAGCAAAGTTGTTGCCGGGAAGAATGGGAGAGGTGGAAATCCTGATGGTAAACCTTGGTGTGCAAGCAAGTAATTTTAGGACGAGAGAGGGAAGGGAGAGTGGACGAGATCGATGATCTACAAACCTTTACGAAATGAGCAAACAAAGAAAAGAGAAGATTGAGTAATCTCACAGCTGCTCAGAATTGCAATGAAAGTAAGTGAGTTTCAGCACGGATTACTAAGTTGGAGTTGCGAAAACCGGCACTATTTATTCTCCGGTGACGCTGTTTAAAAAAACCAACCTAGCCAATCAAATGCAACAGAAGTAGCACCATTTTTAATCACCCTCAAGTCCTCCCGAAAACCCTCGTCTCACGCTCGCTGGTGTCAGAAAGACGTCAAAAAGGGAGAAGGAGCGAATGGCCGGAGTGTGAATCGGTCATGAATCAGCGCTCCTCCATCCAACGCCGTTTAGCACCCCGGCCTCCATTTGAGGCAATGGCAAACACATAATCACACGCGTCTCGCGAGCACAATCAGGAAAGAGGAAGGAAATGAGCAAGCCTGAAAAGCGAACAAATCGCTCGGGAAAGGGCACTGATTTCTCGATGAGTAAGACTTCGCGACGTCGGCCGTTCCGGATTAGCAGAATCCGACAATACGTACAAAACAACGTGACCGGAAACATATCTAATTGAGTAAAACTCTGATTCTGGACTTTAGCTGAATTTTTTTTTCTGCACTTTAGCCCTACCCATTGTTCTCAACACCTCTCCTCACATATTCCGTCGCATGTGAATGCAGGCGGGGAGGGAAAACACTTGTCTATGCCTCCTCAAGCACCTCGAGCAACAAGGCCGCTTTCCGTCATTTCTCTTGCAAGAACGCAAGCAAAAAAAAACAGGCCAAGAGGCTCGAAGCCTGAATCAAAGCCTCAAGAGAGACAATTTTCTGGAAATCAATGGAAGCAGCCACAAAAACCGCTTGAAGACGAGTGAGGAGGCGACGGAAGTCTCAAGTACTCGAAGTGAAACCGCTCTCGGTGTCTGTTTGAAAGGGACTCCCCCTCCTTCCCCTTCTTCTTCTTCTTTTTCTCTTTTGAAGAGCAGGTGAGAGAATTGTCGAGGAGCGAGCTTTGAGAGAAGAAGTTTCAGTCGGGAAAGCCGAGAGGGGGGAACGCGAGGAGCGGCAGGCAAGAAAGCAAAAACGACAACAAGAGAGATGGAACGGGGCTTTGCGGGCACCGCCGCTTGGCTGCGGGCGGGCCTTCGCCCTCTTCGGCCCGCTTGTCGATTATTGTGTTGTGAATATGAAAGAAGGGGGCCGCTTGAAGAAGATGAAGAGGAAAGGGAACGTCGACGAAGCGAAAAGAAGAGGAACTCCGGCGAATAGCACAAGCATAAAGTTTTAAAATTCAAGCAAAAAGAGGAGGAGGTCGAATGCGTTCAAAAGTAGCTAGATCCTTCAAGGTGAGCATGAAACATTTTTGAACGAATAATTGGAACATTTGACTCCTTCGCGTAGCACACGTGTAACGATGACCGCATCTCCGTCATCAGAAGTCCGCGTCTCGAAACACATCTTCTTACCGCTATTCATTCACCTCGCACTAATAGTGCAAATGCCAAGCCTCCTCTCCAATGACACGCGATGCGTGGCTTGGCAAGCTATCAAGCTACCACATGACATCCCCTAACCACAGCAAGCCGAGTTAAACATAACCCATCTGATTTCTGACCTCCTTCTTTCAACAGCAGCAAAGACCAAAAGAGGTAGTAGTCAAAGGCAAGAGAGGCGTGCTCGTAGAGTATCAATCTTCTCAAAAGCCACCACTGCTGGCTCAGAGACTGAGCCGGGGAGGCCAATTACAAGACATGCACAGACGAGGAAAACATTTGGACGACTAGCAATTCGGCCGGGAGAGGAGGGCGCTGGTCGAAAGACGAGTAGTGAGGAGCGTGTATCGGGACGCACGCGTGGACTCGTAAAAGAAAACGCGCGCGTGCTGGTGCATTTCTAATCACATCACGACGAGCCATGGAAGAGGAGCAGCGCGAGAGGGCACGTCTCTGGTCCTCGGGGGATTGTAGCCTGAGTGAATAAAATGGCTTTTTTGGAGATGGAACAAATCGGATGTGTTTCAGACAGTGAAAGTTCTCCAGAAAATTGAAATAACAGCAATCACGATGTCAAGCTTACGAAATATTCTCGCAAACAATGCCTATCTTCGGTAGAGTGACTACATAATGCCAGGAAAATTATCTCCGTTTCATACGTGAAACTAAGGGGGCTAAAGATCGAACCAGTGATTCGGGTGCGACTTTCCGGAGCTGATTTAGAAAACAGGAAGAATCACTGACAAGATTTTAAGGAAGAAATCAAATCGCTGTCGAACGGAACGGTTCGAGAGCCGCTTGGAGGTTCCTCTCCCTCTCCGTCCGCGACGAAAACGTCCGCAGCAAAAGCTCTCTGAGCTGCGCAGCGGCGGTCGTCGAGCAAAGCGGATTGCCTCGGTCGAGGTCTCTGAGATGCGCAAGGCGCGACGGCGATGAGGCTGTGAGAAGCGAGGCCGAAGAAGACTCGAACGGGGCTGTGCAACGAGCAGTGCGAAGAGGGCGTCGAGCGAGGGAGAGACGAGGCGTTCCTTTTTCCTCTCCCTCTCCCCTCAGAGGAGGCCTCGCCTCATCACTCGCTCGTCTTCTGCCGCTTCTTCAGCACATTTTCTCCGTCGACTGACGCGGCAGCCGCAGATCGAGAGTCCGTTCCTTCACTCAATCACCGCCCACAATTTGTTCGAACGGGAGGAGGCACACTTCAGGAACGCTTTTTGTGAGGAGTGAAATGTGCTCATTGACGCAACGAAGGCAATGTTTCGACTTTTAAGACCAAGGAACGCTGGCTCTCATCAATCCTTACTATATATAAACCGCTTAGTCAGTCTGCTTCAGTTATGGTGGTTTTCGTCTGTAAGTCGCAAAAGTAACAGTCACTAGGGGGTTCTCGGGGTCCAGAAATCGTTTCCTGCAAAGAAAATAGCATGGTTCCGAAGTGAA
>JAQIXL010001417.1:0-18264 GCA_034700245.1 Poikilolaimus oxycercus
GCCCTTCTCTTGACTTTTTCCCACTACAACGAACGAAATTCACTTTCAACTGAACTTCTCCTCACCCAGCGTCATCATGTACGCCTCAGGACCAAAATGCGGAAGGGTCGGTCAAAATCGGCCCGTGGCGGAAGGGTCGGGCCCGCCACTGACCGGGGTCGTTTAACCACTGAGCGGAAGAATGGACTTTGTGGGTAGAAAGGATAGACGTTGTCCCTTCAAATGTCAGCTCGTCGATCAGCGAGAGTGAGTTCGCTTTTTGTTTGTAAGCATTTGTGTAAAGACTTTTCCTTTCAAACTACAATATTTTCAGGAAACTTGCTGAAGCTGCGGCGGTTGTATTTCATGCCAGCGACACTTCTTCGGAGGATCTTCCCAGTCCAAATGAGAGACAAGCCAATCAACTCTTTGTGCTGCTCGATTATGAAAGCCCACAAACGACGCCGCGATTTGCACCAAGTCTTCTCAACGTAAGTCAAAGAACTTCGAACAAAGTTGACGACATTTTCAGATCGATCGACACTATTTCAACGCTTCCATGAGTTATCGACTTGATTCAGAGTACAACGTTCCCTATGACTTCCTCAGACCAACAGACAACAATAGTTTGAAGTACACAGACAAAGAGGTTTCTCTCTTCTTTCATCATTGGTGCCGATTTTTGGTTGAAACTGCGTTTGGAAAGAAGAAAAGCCTCGCCTTTGCACTGATCTCCAACTGCCACACGGTGCACTCGGGGCGAGTGGAGTATATTCGCGAACTAAGCAAGTTCGTGTTTCAATAATGTCTCGAAGTCCAGGTACATGAACTTATTTGCAAAGACCGTCGGAAAATGCTTCAATGGCGCATGTGACGACGCATGCGAAGCGAGACTTGAAGGTAGAAGACATTCTCCTCTT
This sequence comes from Poikilolaimus oxycercus, assembly GCA_034700245.1. Lineage (NCBI taxonomy): Eukaryota > Metazoa > Nematoda > Chromadorea > Rhabditida > Rhabditidae > Poikilolaimus > Poikilolaimus oxycercus. The sequence continues at coordinate 900 of JAQIXL010001417.1, forward strand.
CCGTGACTCAGCGTATGTTTAGAAGAAAGCTTCTTCGTGTTGGCTTTCGAAAACAGCGTCTGCAACTACTACGTGACTGAAAAGTTCTGGCGCCTAAAACATCTCGTGGTTCCCGTTGTCCTCAAAAGGTGAGTCCTTTGACTCAATCATTTGAACGGCTTGCAAGGTCTGTTGTGTCTACCCTTGCACCCGCCGATACCTTTGTGGCCGCTGACGATTTTGCTCACCCAAGCGATTTGGCGAAATTCCTCATTGAAACTGCAGCCGACAAGGAACGTTACATGAAGTTTGTGTTAGAAACCATAAAAGTGATAATTTTAGGTACTTCGCGTGGACAAAACGCTACTCAAAAGACCCGGCGGATGATGTTTATGGTCCTTTCTGTCAATTATGTCGAGATCTCCATCAACCAGAAATAAGACTACACCGCGATGGAGACGACTTTCATGTCTGGTACGATACATGACAGCAGTGCTTCGACCAATTCGGCCTCTCCTTGTTGACGCCGAAAAATGAGAGCGAACTTCTACTATGAGAAGCAACTTGCACTTCTCACAATCAGTTTCTCTCACATCTATGTACATATGTAGCAAGAGTGTCCAGTTGCCCTTTAGCAATGTCTTGTTTACTCTGATAAAAGTGTTTGACTATTAAAAAGGGTCGTCCCGATTTAATGTATCCCGAACATCTGCCGCTGCACACGCTCGCTGGAGGCGAAAGGAGAAAGCGTCGTCATCGGACAGCTCACCAAGGGCGAGAGAGGAAAGCGGCGTCCTAGTCACATCGATTCCATTCGTACACTGCGTCGCCTTTCCCTTAGAGCCCTTGATTTTACTCGCAATAAGAAATTTCAGGAAAGCGTAGGTATTACTGTTGAAGCCCTCATAAATCGAGCTTAACGTTCAACATTGTTTCCTTACAATTAGTTGAAACATTGCGATAAGGGAAAAAAATTGTTTACGCCGATGGAAAATTTTGAAATATTTTCGATATTACCGAGAGCAACAAATGAGAACGGAAGAGGTTTTTTTGTTCTCGCATGCCTCAATGCGATCTCCGCTAATTACGAAATTTGCACGATAGGTTTGTTTAACAAGTAGCGGCAATTTTTAGGATGACAGCATGTGAATTGGCGCATAAAGTGTTGAAATGCTTGGAATTGACTAGCAAGTAGTGTTACTGCTTATTTGCAAAGACATCTCGTTTGTTAAGAAGCGCATCTGTGCTGTAGTACGACATCATGCGGCAATTCGAAAGTTCCGTCCGTCCCTCTTTTATTGAGCGAAAAGCGCTCCAATGTCGAGAAGATGACCAAATGCCACAAACTTGAACCCTTCGCGACCAAAGGATTCGTTTCGTCTCTAGGCGATAAATTGGATTTTCTGGAAATCCAGATGCTCAAAGTCGATGTGCCAAGGACTACGCGGAAAAAGCGAACTAATACGAGCGAGCATCGCTGGCAACGTGAATGTCTTTTTTGAAGTTGAATAGCCTTTCCCGTTTCCTGGCAATGAACTCAAATTTCTACGCGATTTTTGTGTACTCTGCAAATGTAATGGTGGCATCCAATGCTGTTGGTAGTTGTTTTACTGATCCGAAGTAGATAAAAACTTGACTTTAACGTTTCGACCATCGGTGTGGCCGACAATTGCATCGTTCGAAGCTCGTTAGCAAAGACTGATCACTTGATGAATCGGCCACTTAGGAAAACGTTGGTGTCTCCTTGTTGATCTTTCCTTGCTGGAAAAAAAGAGTGAACTTGAAGGATGAGAGGCAACTTGCACTTTTCCGTTACTCCCACGTCCAAGAAGAGAGTCCAGTTGTCTTTGCGAGATTTCTTGTTCACTCATTAAAAATTCAGCGTCGAATTGACAGCGTTCTCTTGATTGAAAGAATTCTGAACACACGCTCGCTGGAGATGAAAGGGGGAAAACTAGTCATCGGACAGCTCACCCATGGAGGAAGGAAGACGGCGTCCTAGCCCTCATCGATTCCATTTGTTGGCTGCCTTTCTCTTGCCGGCGCCGGTTTTTCCACTTTCAAAGTTAATTTTAGGAAAGCGTAGACATTTCTGTTGAAGCCGTCGTAGAAAGAGCTTTGTTCAACTTTATTCAACACCCCGTACATTGAGAAATGTTTCATGAAGGACACTGAGAAGGTACTACACTTCACCTTTTCTCTAAAAGATGCTCAAAAGGTTGCAGTGTTATGTCCTCAAGTGACATTTGGAAGTCGATGTATGGTATTCCATTGAAATGAAAAATGTTCCGTCATCGACCGGACGATCAAACAGTTCAATTTTCAATCATTTTTCAGACGCGAGATGATAAATTTCGAGATCCCCTCTCCAAATTTGCCAATGAGCCATTTTTGGTGGAAATCAAGATGTTCAAGGTCCGTACAGTATTTGTACAGTAAGAACAAGAATTTTGGATGTTTCTTTCGACAAATGGCGTTTCAAGGCGCTGTGATTTCATCACAACAACATGCGCAGATTCCATCGATTTAGAGAGCAGTTTTGTCATTCATAAGAACATGTCCAAGATCGAATATTTGTTCGTAGTCCGGTCAAATAGGCTCACATTCATATCATATCAAATGGCTATAGATGTTTCCAAACAAAGGACTCAATTTCCTCCGCACTGGCGAAGAAAAACAGGATTCACACAATTAGTCACAAAGATAGTTCATGTACAGCATCCATTGAAGCATCCATTGAAAAGATTTTGCAACCTTTTGTCGTTTGCTGTGGTCGAGTAGCTCGAGCGTCAAATAAAGCATTTTCTCTCTGCTTGTTCTAGGTCTTCCTCGTCAAAAAAGTCTCCGCTTGCATTTATACTAACAGTTCAGTGTTCACTGACAGGCGCCATAACTTATTTGAAGTTGAAGCTTTATGACGAGTTCTACAGGTAGCGAACTTACTTCGTCAGCCACATGGAATAGTGAAGCTAGAAAAAGACAAGAATTTATTTCATGTAGGTCTTTCAACAACGAACGGCTAGAATGAGAGTCCCTCACACGCTCGCTTGGCCTTTTGTACAATTTCATTTGCGCTCTTCTCTTTTCGCTTCTGACGAAAATAGATTTCACGCCCTCCTAAAGCTTACAAATTTGTTTCGAAGAACATACTGAACGCATTTTGATAGAAGGCAGGGTCACGCTCAAAAACGGCTTTCAAGACCGTCTCTCGATCCGCGTTAGAGAGATCCCGAAGCTCTTCATTCTCAGCTTCAACCTTTGTGCGTTCCTGTTTCAACAAGGGCTCAATTGCGGTCATATCAAAACAGGATCTGAAAAATGGTTTCGGTATTCAAGTGGGAAAACCCGTCTTACTTCAATTCACCGCTAAGTCTCAGGATGGGACCCCAAATACGCTCAGTAAGGACCTCCAAGTACGGTCGAGGAGTACAGTAGTGAGCAACCAGAGGTTCGTCGGGATCCGTTATTACGCGACCATTTTTCACTCTTCTAAAACGAAGATTGAGTGATCAGTGCTGCTGAAGTTTTCTTGAAAGACTAGGAAAGTTATGCTTACATAGTTGGAATTTGTAACTGTGCACCCTTATTCGCCTTTAGCACATGGAATTTGGCCGCTTGGCAGCCGCGACACCTGAATTTACGGAGAATTAAATAGAAGTGGAATTAAGTGACTAACTTGTAGTTGGTGGCGCCTGGCTGCAGCTTCCAGGTGTAGACACAGCGTGGATGTTTTCGACTCGGCGTCTCCAAAACCAGCTTTGATGGATCCTAAACGGGTTCGGTTCTACCAATATACAAAAAGCTGACCAGTGTTCCCGGTACAAATTTCGCTGGACCAAAATCGTCAACGTTCGACGTTGCTTCCGGCTGGCCTTGCTCCTTCCAACTTTTGCGACGCCACTCGAGTCGATAACGAAACTCTTTCGGGCCATCCCAAGCGTGAAGCCGGCGTTCAACTTCCGTGAGCGCCGTTTCTTCAAGTTCTTTCAGCGCGTCGAGCGATTTAAGGTTGATCAAAAACGCTTTGTAAAAGACGTCAACCGGAAACTTGGAATCTGATTCACTGCGATAATGTTTTACAATAAAACAATTAGAGCTCACAGTCTTCTCAATGTTTCTTGGACGAATTCGCGATGTATCCGCGTTGTAATCGCGTCGAGAAAAGTCAACTGCTTTGGACAAAAATGACCATGATCCGGATCTCCAACAAGTCTGTTGGGGGACTCAAGAATCCTATAATTCAAGTTTATGTCGTAAAATAAAAAATGGCTTACAAAGATGGCGCTGGGCCGGCGTGTTTGTGTTTTTCAACTAGGTTCCGGCAGGCATTGCAACTGAAGCAACAGTTTGTTAACCAAAGAGGGAAAATTAGCAAAAAAAATGGAAGAAAAGGGATGGGGCTCACAGGTAAGTTTTTTTGCGAAGACACCACTGAAAAACCTTATCCGGATTGAGGCGACTCTTCGTCTCGAAAACAGTAAAATCACCCTAAAATTTTCCTCATTGTGCCCATAGTTAACCTAGGCAATGGCTCACCTTTTTGTTGGGAACGAGACAAAAATTAGCTCCTTCTGGTTGCTTTCCGCTTATTGCTGGCATTGGTTGGCGGAAATAATCGTCGTTTGCAAGTTCACCTGCCACGTCACTTGTGGGAGATTGCTGTCTCCTTTTTATCTTTTCGCCTAAAATTAAGAAGGGCTTATTTTTTTGGCGTTTTTAATCAATGAAAATCGATTCAAAAGAAACTTACGAATTCGGTTAAGACACATCACGTAGCCCCCAGAAAACACTTTTTGATAAAGTTTTTGTGCGTCGCCCTAAAAATTTGCTGTTAAGGCTTGACTCTACCGGATTTAATGCTAACACCTCGGGATCATCGGCGAGAGTTTTCTTCTGGTCTTCGAAAAATTCTTTAAATGCAGACGTAGCACTATTTTGTTTTCTAAGAGATTTTCGCACATGCAAGGTAAATGCGTACAAAAATAGCTCGGCTTCTTCTATTAAGCGACGCTGATGCTGGTCGAGCAGCACCGCTAAGTATGTTGGAGAATCGCAGAAATGCGGAACACCACGAGGGCAGTCTGGATCTTCTGTCACACGATCATTGATTACGATTCTGCAGAAAGTTTTATTATCGTGATTATTGAAGCAAATGTTCTGATAGACTCACATGATTGGCACGCGACGCTTAGCCGTCGCCTTTCGTTGAAAACAAGCAGTGCAACTACAAACCAAGTCTTGGCCGTGAACATATAATACGAACTAGTAGCCAAAGCCGGCGCCGGATTTAAATCTGCTTGACCATCGATACACGCGCAGTGGATCATTCGGGCTCGGCGTCTCGAGAGTCGTTATGTTGCCCTTAAACATTTTATTTAACCCCGAATTTATTGAATTTAGGATTGCGAGCTGCGTACAGTTTTGTTCTCGACCAAAATAGCAGGTCCAAAATCATTCGTTGGTAGCGTAGCTTGAGTAATATTTCTAGCTTGACGTTTTGACGCATTTCGGCCGTTCTTTTTTAATCGCCAAAGATGAAGTCTATGCTCATCGCAGAACTTTTTTATTCCGAAGCCATGAAGTTCCTTTGAAACTTCTGCTGCTTCTTCCTAAAAACAATGAGAGAATGAATTGACCTGCCTTGTTTAATGTAGCAAACTCCTTGTTATTTTCCAGCGACGATAGTGCTCTTTCATAAAATTCCGGTCTGTTAAAGCGTGATGATTTTGCGCTGCAAGCGTTCCGTTCATACTAAGTACCAAACCACCTTTCTTCAGCTCCATCGCAGATAAGCTTTTGCCGGATGCGCCGAGCCACGACGTCAGTAAAGACAAGTGGCTTACAACTGTGATCAACGTCCGGATTCCCAATAATTTTTCCATTTTTGAGTGATCTGCAAAAAGTTAGTTGGAAAAATGCTAGTACTTGCATTGTTGCACACTTTCTTGGGGCATCCGAGCGTCGTGCCATACGGCTCTTATTGCATCGTTCACATCTGCTCATGAAAAGTTTGCTAATAGTGAGCGTGTTACCTGTACGTTGTCGATTCACGGTCTTTTGATTTCCAGTTTTCACTCCAATGATAGCAAAAGTTTGGATGGTCCTTGCATCTCGTTTCGAGCACAACCGACCTCATCTGAATTCAACACAAAAAGTCGACAACGATCGTTGAACATACATGAAAGCCGGTGACAAACGTGTAAAAATCAGACATGGTCGAGAAAAGGCGAACTAGTCGGCCCGATGCAGTTTTCCACTGCGATCAACAGCTGCTGCGCTTCTTAGCACTTTGGCTGTTTTAGCACTTTTGACTGGAACGACCGTGGGACGATCTGGCAGAGTTCATCTGTGTGATCCAAACAATGGGATTTGGACCTCATAATCTCGCAATTTTCGAGTTTTCGTTTCCCTTAGAGGGTCGAGAAGGTCGCGGCCCGATTCGTAGTCGATAACCGAAACTGAATCTCCGCAAGTCGCTTTCACGCCCATCTTCGATCCTTGTCTTGTTTTGAGGCTTTGACGGGCTGAATGAGATGAGGAATTCTCACCACAAAAAAACTAATACAAAGGAAGGGAAAGTCAGCGGTCTTTAGTCGATTGAGAGCCGTCTCATCATACTTCCGTCAGCCCACACTGACAGTGAGAGAGCCCCCTTCAAGTCAGGACGCTGAAGGGGGCTGAAGGCTTTTCACAATCAGAAGGAGGCGTCTTTCTCTGTGTTTTTGGGACTCCGACGATGAGCAGTGAAAACATTTTTATTTCATTCGCAATCTGCTTGCACACTCAAAGAGGGCTCAGAGAGATGCTCGTGGGTTGAGAAGTCCGAGGTACCAAATCCGTCGGTACTCTTGCAGTTCTTCCGCGGTTTAGTGCGCACCATGCTTGAACTAATCCGACGGCAGTAAAGCCCCGTGGGAGTCGGCAAAAAAGTTGAAGACTTTCATCTAAAAAAGAATTAATAGACGTGTAACCAAGTGGAAAAGAGAACCGTCACGTATGCCGTCATACTTCGACTCCGGCAGTTTCTTCTCTTGTCCACGAACGGCCGTTGGTACTTTGAGCTCCTTGTCACTTGCATATGGGATATACGCGTCCGAATCGTCCCGTTGCATGACGTTCAACGTTTCTCAGCGTCTAACGTCACGCAACACATCACAGCAGTCGTGAAGCTGACTGGAAGTAAGAAATAGGCCGAAGAATGAGTAAAGAAACCTTGCCGTTGGCCTCCTTTCCTTCCGAGCATCGATTGAAGATCAACAAATACAAGCTGCCGAGTTCATTCCAGGATCAAATGGAATGGACATCTTGAAGAAAAACGGTGGAAGTGCGTCGAATGAATTCCAATTTCAGTTGAAATATGATCAGAAGTACGCTGACAATTCCGGCATAGACTACTTACGCCTGAAAATCATGCGCGTTGGGTCATCGAGGAAGCGTTTGAAAGCGATTATTTCGAAGAAAACTAGCGCAAGTAAAGTTAAGCCGCTTTTAGCGGCTGATTTTAAAATGGGTCGAAGAGATTAAACGAGCATGTCTTGGAAACCAATTTCAAAGAAGGGAAAGTCATCGGATGAAGCCGTCTCTAATCGATTGAGAGCCGTGTCATCGGACTTCCCCCTGCACGCCGAACAATGAGAGAAGACGCACAGTCGGCGCATTGAATGAGTCATTCGCATGCGCGTCTGCATCAGTTGATCTCCGCCCGAGTCAGACAGAGATTTCTGCGGGTTTGGTTGTCGTCGGCTTTATTACTTCCGCACAAAATTCATCGATAAGCAACGGTGCACAAGTATACTTGCAACATCAGACTTGGAAGAGAAGGATGCTGGCATTGCAATGAATCATGTCATTTTGTTTACCCGTTTTATCCTCTTAACTGGATACTGAAGTACAAAACTTAGAATCAGCGCCTACGACGCAATCGTTTGGGACTTGGCTGCTCCTCGTTCACGACATCCTTCACCACTCGTTTTCGATTGAAATTCCATTCACGTGCCCCTAGTCATAATTATTGCAAATACTGAAAACACTTGCTGAATTTCTGTCGATAGTAAGCAGGCTCACGCTCAAAAACAGTCTTCAGAACAATCTTTCGATCGCCGTCGGAGAGCGTCTTGAGCTCCTCGTCCTCGGCTTCGACTTTCAAACGTGCTTCCTCCAATAACTCTTTGATCGCACTTATTTCAAAGCAAGATCTAAACTAGTTTTAATTTCACAATTATGAAGAAGTAATCTTACTCTACTAGAGCACCACTGAGCTGCCGAATTCGGGACCAAATACGCTCGACGAGAACATCCAAGTAGGGCCGAGGAGTACAGAAATGCGCATTCAGTGGTTCGTCCGGGTTTGTAACAAGACGACCGTCTTTCACTCTTCTGGAAAGAGTTACAGCAGAAACAGCTGACTTACATTGTTGGAATGGGCGACCGCTCGGCTTCTTTGGGCAGTTTTCTCTCTGCGGCCGAACAGCCAGTGCATCTGTGAAGAAAGCAAAGGATGCTGAAAGTACTAAACGCACCTGTAAGTCGTTGCTTGCGCCACTCGCGACCAGGTGTAAATACATCGAGGGTGCTTTTTACTTGGAGTCTCCAAAACTTGTTTTTCTGGATTCTGCAAATGAAATTGTTCGGGTAACGATCTTGGAAACGCTTACGACAGGGCCAGGTAAAAATTTCGCGGGGCCGAAGTCATCAACAATGCAATCGATTGCCTTTGTAGCTTGCGGAGTTTTCTTCTCCGCTTTGCGTGACAGGCGTCGGTGGAAAATCTGGAGTCTATCCCAACTCCGAAGCTCTTGCTCGATATCAGCGAGCTCCGCTTTGTTCAAGTTCTTGAGGGCGTCCAACAAATTCAAATTGATCAGAAATGCTTCAAAGAAGGCGTCGGCGGAAAAGTTGGCATCCTTTTCTCTGCATCATTTTTATTAAAGAAGAAAGTGGAAAAGACTAACAGTCGTCTTTCTGACTCGATGAGGAAGACGCGTTTTATTCGGATGACAAGCGCCTGCAGATAGGTGAGCCTGGCGCAGAAATGCCCTTTATCAGGATCCCCAACGAGTCGATTGGGTTGTTCAAGAACGCTAAAAAGAAAATGAATGTGAGGCAATCAACTTACAGTGTTGGCAAAGGATCGGCGTGTCGGCGCGTTTTCACCTCCAGCCTGCAGCCGGTGCAGCTGAGAACTTTCGTTGTTAGGGGGAGACATGCTTACCAGTAGGAAGATTTGCGTGGAAACCACTGATAGACCCGACTTGGGTCAAAGCGACTTTTGGTTTCGATAATCGTAAATTGTTTCTTAAAAGTGTGAACAAAAATTATTGCATTTTATGCTTCCCTACCGTTCTTCTGTTGGAAACGAAATAGAAGTCGGCGCTGTCTGGTTGTATTCCGCATATGGCCGGCATTGGCTGACGGAAATATTCGTCATTTGCCAATTTAGAGACTGCCTCGTCGAGTACGGTGGACTTTCTTTTACCGTTCTCTCCTATAAGTATAAAGAAATCCAGAAGCGAAAAAAGCTTACGAATTCGATTCAGGAACGAAACAAAACCACCAGAAGAAATCTTTCGTAAAACTTCTTTGGCTTCGTCCTGGAAGACTCAGTTGTGCAAGCAACTTGGCCTTACCCCACTCAACGCTGAAACTTCCGGATCATCGGCGAGTAACTTCATTTGAGCTTCGAAGAAATCTTTAAAGGCTGAAGTCGATCGATTTTGTTCCCTAAACAGTGTTGAATGACCCAGGAAACTTACAGAAATAGTTCTCCCTTGTAAATCAAGCGATGCTGCAGCCGTTCGCTAAGTAATCTTCTGTATGTTGCTGTGCCGCAGACGTGCGAGATTCCATTAGGGCAATCTGGATTCGCAGTTAACCTTTCATTTACTACGAATCTGCAGCATGCTATTTATATTCATTTATTTTTTTACTTACATGCAAGGCACCGGAGATCCTTCTGAAGGCTGCCTTGATCGTTGATACAAACAAGCCATGCATCTGAAAAAAGAAACACACCCGAGCGTTCATTAAAAGAGTGAAAACCCACTGATAGCCAGCACCCTCTGCGGTCTTGGAACGAAAAGACCATCGATACACGCGCTTCGAGTCCTTTGGGCTATGTGTTTCAAGTATCGTAATCTCGCCCTGAAATGCTCCTTTCCTCTGATTGTAGCTGATTTCGAAAAATTTCAGACTGAAACAAAAACTTGCCTGACGATTCTCGGTGAAAATCGCTGGTCCATAGTCTGATGCCATCTCCGAAGCGTTCTGCTTCTTTGCTGAATCCTGAGTTCCACGAGCAGTATTGCACTCTCGAATGCAAACTGCTAGTTTAAGGCTCAGATTATTGGCTCCGAAATCTCGAAGTATCTTTTCCACTTCGGCCGCATCTTTCTAGAAACAGCGACGATTTAAGCAGCGTGATAATTTACCTTGTTGAGGGCGGCAAACTCCTCATCTGCAGATATCGCCGTCAATGCCCTCTCACAGTATAGAAGTCGATTGAATGAGCTTGCTTTAATGCTGAAAATCTAGCGCTCAAGAACGAGAGCAACAAGCGAACCTTTCTTCAGCTCCGGCCCAAACCAATTTGTGACGTATACGGCGAGCCACGACTTCCGTGAAGACGAATGGCTCGCAGTTGTGATCTTCGTCCGGATTGCCAATGAGTTTGCCCTTCTCGAGTGTTCTATTGCAGCAATGCAAGGTTTTTCTTATTTCCGCGAACTTACATTCTTGGACATTTGCTCTTTGCTCCGGAGCATCGGCTCTTGATTTTGCATTGATCGCATCTGCTTGAAAAAATTCGAAATTTAGAGGAATTTTACACGAAAATTGTCGCTTGTCGCTGTTTCGATGTGGAGCTCTCACGCCAAAGATAGCAAAGCCTGGGATTGCTCTGCGATCGCGTTTCGAGTAGTCGAAATACTGTTCCCGCTTTTCTCTTCTAAATACCAACTCGTTCCTAGAAAACAATATTCCAACTTACCTGAAAGCCGGGAACAAAAGTGTACGGTACGGACATCGACACTGGTGAGAAGACGTGGAGTACTGAAGGTTCAGTTCGACACTACCTACATAGTGCTCCCTCTTCGCGCTTCTGCGTCATTAACACATTCGCAGTTTAGCACTTGAGTCTTTTCAATGCGCCGACTGTCGGGCAGATCAAGAAGCAAATTTATTGAGTCTTCGCACTTCTGACTTATTGTCAGGACATCAACGTCTATTCGTCTAAAAAACAGGTGACAGCGATGCGCTTTCGCTTCGCAACAAAATAGCTTGCTCTTCTAAACTCGATTATCTCGGGGAGGAACAGCTGCTTGATAGCTCGGTCGACGAACGATTGTAGGTTGCGTCCTCCTTTTTCTTTGTTGCGTCCTCCTTTTCAGGTAATTTCTATGTTCTACATTTGGGTACTCTGGCGATGAACCGATGAACCGTAAAATTTTTTTTATTACATTCGTAATCCACTAGCACACTCACTAGCAAGAAGGACTAGAGTGATGCTCGTGAGGTGAACTTTTTCATGCGCCAAATCAGTCTGTACTTTTGCAGTTCTTCCCTGGCTTAGTGCGCGCCATGCTTGAACTGATCCGACGACAATGAAGTTGCTGGTGGGAGTCGGGAGATGAAAGCATGGACGCCTTGGAAACCAATTTCAAAGTAGGGAAAAGTCATCAGACGAAGCCGTCTCTAATCGATTGAGAGCCGTGTCATCGGACTTCCCCCTGCAAGCCCAACAATGAGAGAGTGCGCACAGTCGGCGCATTGAATGAGTCATTGGGCGACGCTCTACTGCGTTCTTCAGACTACATAGCACGCCTGTTGGGGCATTCTCTACGTTTTCAAGAGACAAGTAAGAGAATGAAAAGTTGAAAGGACCTTCATCAGTGCTTTGTATTCTTTATTTTATGCAAACAGCATAATAACTTCACGGTTATGTACGCGGGCAACTAAAAAGGAACTACAAGCCCGAACATCCTTGCTTTTCTTCCCTTTGTAGAGATTTGCAACTGGGATTTTTTTTATTCGCAGGGATCAAGGCTGTACGCCTGCTGGGCACGGGGAAGACCAGGCTTGGTCCCGTGGATGGAGATACTGCCCGGGCTTCTCCAGTGCCATTTCGGGCAGGGGCTTCGTAGTGTCGGCGGCGGTTCTTCCTGCGCGGCGCTCCCTCTCCAGCGGTGTCGAGGGCGACGGCGTCGGCTTCCCCTCAGCGTGTGGCGAGGGCGACGGAAGTCGGCGGCTCCTCTCCGGCGGATGATGAGTTCGGCGGTGGCGGAGAGCGTCGGAGAACACGACCGGTCGACGAGGACGAATGAAGTGAACCTGGGATTTAATTGCATAAAATGGCTTTAAAAAGAAAAAAAAACACTAGACAGTCCAGTTTGTTTGACTGTCGCCAGCTTTACTTCTACAAAAAATTCATGGATAAGCAACTGGTACACAAGCAAGCTTGCTAGTTATTGACTGAGACGTGGACGCTTAGGTTTCTGCATCTCTTTGTTCTGGATGTTCTTCATCACTCGCTTTCGACTAGCGTACCACTGGCGTGCTTCTAAATTAAAAGCGTAATTGTGAAACCCTAAACACGTACTGAATGCGCTGCGATAGTAGACAGGCTTGCGCTCGAATACATCTCTCAGAACCGTCGCCCTATCCTCGTCAGATATTGCCCTGAGCTCCTCGTCCTGTGCTTCGACTTTCGAATGTTCTTCTTTCAAAAATGCCCCGATTGAGCTATTGTCGTAGCGCGATCTAAGCGTTGCTTAGATTTGAAGGAAACTCTTACTCTAGAACGTCACTGAGTCTGAGGATGCGATGCCAAATTCGCTCGGCGAGAACTTTCAGATAAGGTCGAGGCGAACAAAAGTGCGCATGCAGTGGTTCGTCGGGGTTCATCAACAGGCGCCCATTCTTCACTCTTCTGAAGAAAAAGTTCAATGGAAAAGCTGACTCACATTGTCGGAACGCGCGGTCGTTCATCTTCTGACATATGAGTTGCTGCCAGCGCGCAGCCGGTGCATCTACGAAAGAAACCAAATGCATTGTAAATGAGAACAGTGGACTCACTTGTAAGTGGTTGCTTGCGCCTGTTGCGTCCAAGAGTAAACGCATCGCGGATGCTTTCGACTTGGAGTCTCCAAAATTTCTTTCGCATGATTCTGAAGAGGCGGACGTCGCTGCATGGATTTTGAAACTGCTTACGATTGTTCCGGGCACAAATTTCGTCGGGCCAAAATCATCGACGATGACTTCAAGCGCTGGCTGATGATTCTTGTTGGCTTTTAGTGTCGGCCGCCCTCTGCCTATCCGACTGCGAAACTTTGGGAGGTACTCCCAAGTGCGAAGCTGTTGCTCAATTTCTCCGAGATCCGTTTTGTTCAAGTTCTTGAGCGGATCCATCGATTTCAAATTGATCAAAAACGCCTCGTAAAAGGCTTCAACGAAAAAATTGGATTCCATTTTCCTGCAATCATTTCAATGACGTAGAAACTCGAAAAACAAAACAGTCTCCTCTCGGATTCTTTGAGGAATTCGCGCTTGATCCGAATGATGAGTGCATCGAGATGGGTGAGCCTTCGACAGAAGTGACCATGATCCGGATCTCCAACTAGTCGATTCGAATCTTCGAGAATTCTGAAAATTGCCTAAAATTGAGAATTGTCACTGACAGTGAAGGCGCAGGACCGGCGTGCCGACGCGTTTGCATCTCCACCCGGCAAGCTGTGCAACTGTGATTGTATTGTAAGATAAAAGATAAAGTAAGCTTGCATGTAGGCTTGCTTGCGAAGAGCCCATTGAAAAACCCGGTTTGGGTCAAGAGGACTCTTGGTTTCGATTACGGTAAAGCCTGTCTTCAAATTCTTGGCATAAATTGTTTTAGACATTAGATGTACCCCTTTCTTGTTGGGAACAAAACAAAAATCGGCGCCGTCTGGTTGCTTTCCGCTTATGGTGAGCATTGGTTGACGGAAATATTTGTCCATCGCCAGTTCGGAAATGGCTTCAACAGGTTTGTATGATTCCTCGCGCCTTTTCGCCTTCTCACCTAAGAAAAGCTAGCTCAACAAAAAAACGTACGAATTCGATTAAGGCACATGGTCGAACCACCAGGAAAAACTTTTCGCAGAACTTCTTCGACTTCGTCCTGCAACAGTCGGCTTTTCTGTTAATAGATATTACTTTCTTCAGTGTCAAAACTTCTGGATCATCGGCAAGTAGCCCCATCTGGCTTTCAAAAAACTCTTTAAATCCAGAAGTTGAATTGTTTTGCTCTCTAAACAAAAGTTGAAAACCAGCGAAACTTACAGAAATCGCCCTCCTTCGCGGATTAAGCGATGCTGCAGTCGCATGATAAGTTGTTTTTTGTAGGTTGCTGAATCACAAAAGTGTGGAATTCCATTAGGGCAATCCGGGTCGGAAGTGATCCGATCGTTTACGACGATTCTGCAGCATGCTATGTTTCAGTAATAACTTTGCACTCACATGAAAGGCACACGCGGCTTCTCTTCAGGCATCTTTAATCTTCGAGAAATACAAGCTAAGCACCTGAAAGAGTAAACAATAAGGCGTCCATTGAAACAGTGGAAACCCACTGATAGCCGGGACCCGCTACTGTATTGAATTGTCGTGACCATCGGAAGACGCGTTTCGGTTCCTGTTTGCCGTGTGTTTCAAGAACCGTAAGATGGCCCTGAAATTCTGTTTCTTCTAATTGCAAAGAACGCCGAAAATCTTCCTACAAACAATATCTTACCCGGTGGTTTTCGGTGAAAATCGCAGGTCCATAGTCGGATGCTTGCGTTGAACCGCTTTGACGCTTCATTCGCCGAGTTTTCGATGATTTTGGAGTTGCAAGAGCCTTTATGAACCGCGTGCTGGCAAAACGGACATCGACACTGGTGAGAAGGCGTAGAGGCTCACTTCACCACGAGACGAGTCTTTTTGGCACTTCTTAGCACATTCCATGTTTAGCCGCTTAGCACTTTTGATGCGATCGACAGTAGGAAAGAATTCAAGACAAATTTATTTCGAGCCACAGTGACACATCAAGTCCGATTCGTCTCAGCAAAAACAATATTATGACTCATTTGACGATTCAACTTCACGACGAATGATGTACATAGCATGCATATTGTGCTTGTAGGTTTTAGCGTTCAAGGTTTAATGGACAACAAAAACATTATTAAAGTTTGCGTGTCGGCTATTTCATTCAGTCATCTTCGATCGTTTGCGGGTTGGCTGCTCTTCATCCTTCACCACTCGTTTCCGATTGAGGTTCCATTCGCGTCCCCCTAAAGCTCAGAAAAATTGCGAAAACCCAAAACACCCACTGAATGCCTGTCGATAGTAGGCCGGCTCGCGCTCGAAGACAGCTCTCAGAACCGTCTCTCTATCGTCATCGGAGAGCGCCTTGAGTTCCTCATTTCGTGCTTCCACTTTCGAACGTTCTTTCTCCAATAATGCTTTGATTGCGCCGACTTCGAAGTGAGATCTAAATGTTGCTTCAATCTCTCAAATGGCGGGAACTTACTCTACTAGAGCGCCACTAAGCGGCAGAATACGAGACCAAATTCGCTCGAGGAGAACATCCAGGTAGAGCCGAGGAGTGCAGAAATGCGCATTCAGCGGTTCGTCGGGATTCGAAACCAAACGACCGTCTTTAACTCTTCTAGAAAGAGATACAGTACAAAAACGGACTTACATTGTTGGAATGACTCGTCGCTGGACTTCTTTGGGCGTCTTTTTCGCTGTGGCGGCACAACCAGCACATCTGGAAATCAAGCAAATGATAACCAGAGGTTTAGACACACCTGTAAGTGGTTGACTGTGTTTGTTGCGTCCACAAATACACGCATCTCGAATGCTTTTGACTCGGCGTCTCCAAACTTTGTCTTTCCGGATTCTGCAAAATGCGGTTGTTCGAATAACGACTGCCGAAAATGCTTACCATAATGCCAGGCACAAATTTCGCTGGGCCGAAGTCATCAAGAATGCCCTCGGTTGTCTTCGGAGACGATGGATTTTCCTTGTTAATATTGCGCGACAGGCGTCGATCAAAAATCTTGAGGATATCCCAACTCCGAAGCTGCCAGTCGACTTGAGCGAGCTCGTCTTGGTTCAACTTCTTGAGGGCATCCAATGAATTCAAGTTGAGCAGAAATGCGTCGAAAAATACGTCGACAGGAAAGTTCGCATCTTTTTCTCTGCATTGTTTCTTTTAAAGAAGAATGTGGAAAAAACTAACAGTCGTCTCTCTGATTCGACGAGGAACACACGCTTTATCCGCGTGAGGAGCGCCTCCAGATAGGTCAGCTTCGCACAGAAATGACCTTCATCAGGATCTCCAATCAGTCGATTGGGTTGTTCAAGAACGCTAAAAACGAGCTACAAAAGAGTGAAATAGCTCACAGTGTTGGTACAGGGTCGACGTGTCGGCGTGTATTAACTTCTAGCTTGCATCCAGTGCACCTAAGAAATTTCATTTTCTGTGGGGAAAAAGCGTACCGGTAAGATGAATTGCGTGGGTACCACTGATAGACTCGACTTGGGTCAAGACGACTCTTGGTTTCCAGAATCACAAATTCTTTCTTCAAAGTGTAGACATAATTTCTGGTATTTTATGCTTCCGTACCGTTCTTTTGTTGGGGACGAAACAAAAGTCGGCCCCCTCTGGTTGAATTCCGCATATGGCCGGCATTGGCTGACGGAAATAATCATCTTTGGCCAATTTAGAGACTGCCTCGTCGGGTGCGGGTTATTGTCTTTTGGCATTCTCACCTAGACAGAAAGAAATGCAAAAAGAAAAAAAACTTACGAATTCGATTCAGGCACGAGACAAAACCACCAGAAGAAGCTTTTTGAAGAACTTCGACGGCTTCGTCCTGGGCGTTCAATCTTGGAATTAACTTGGTCTTACTTTGCTCAACGCTGAAACTTCTGGATCGTCGGCAAGCAACTTCGTTTGAGTTTCGAAGAAGTCTTTAAACGCGGAAGCGGAATTGTTTTTCTCTCTAAACACTAATTCAATGCAAAAAAACTTACAGAAATCGTTCTCCCTCGCGGATTAAGCGGAGCTGCAGTCGTTCGCTAAGCAGTCGTATGTACTTTGCTGAGCCGCAAAAGTGCGGAATTCCATAAGGACAATCCGGATCGGTAGTTATCCGTTCATTCAACACCCTTCTGCAGTACGCTTTTCAATAGATAATTCCTTTTTTTACTTACACGTAAGGCACCGTAGATCTTTCTTCAGGATTCTTTTTCTTTTGATAGGCACAAGCCATGCATCTGAAAACGTAAACGATAGAGCTTCCTTACTATATATAATCCGCTACGTGCGTCTGTGTGTCCGTATGCTGTTTTCCAGGTTTTCGTCCGTAAGTCGCGA
>JAQIXL010001418.1:0-18251 GCA_034700245.1 Poikilolaimus oxycercus
GTCGAAAATGCCCGTCAAATTAAAGGTGCTCGTTCCATTCGAACAAGGCAGGCATTTGTCCACTGGCTCGTCAAGTGAGCCGCGGTACGTGTCTTCAGGACAAGGACCTGTTTGCCCGTCATTGCAGCTGAACCCGGCCTGACATGTTTCTGAGTACGGTTCTATTGTACATTTTCATTGGAAGGACTTACGGCAGTAGCCGTGCTTGCTATTGAAGAAGAGAGATGCATTAGCACAGGAATAATCAGCCTCATATTCGAGAATGTTCAGTTCTGGCATGGTTTGCAGAGTAAAATTCAACTTATCACCAAGCAGATTTCGATTATTTCTAAATACACTAAATCCAGGCAAAAAAGTCTTTCTATTGTAAAGTCTAAATGTACAACCTGCTGAATTTCAAGGCAGAAAACTTTAAACTATAAGCTTACAGAAATAGAATGGTAAAATCGGCTACTAGCGGCGATGTGGGTGAACATTCAACAATCAAACTTGCCTAAAGCATTGCTTCTTGAATAGCGTTTTTACTTACACGACAACCATCATATGCACATTCTCTCAGAAATTTCGTCACTGCAATGGAGTTTAGGATGGATATGATTTCGTCACATTGCTTCATCGTCTTAACCTGGACACCGATTAATTTTAAAAAACGAACAAGAAATTCAAATACCTTGCCTGTGAGAAGTTGCTGAGGAGGAAAAGTCATACTACAAACAATACCGTGTAGATGTCCCGATGGCAGCAATGGTGGTTTAAACTCACACTAAAGTCGCAGAAGTCATATAAAACGGACTAGTGAACCTTTTCGCCGATTGCTTGCAGTATTGGTGTCACTTGATTGGCATTATAGAAAGGATCTTCACACCTCAAGAAGTTCTTGAATGCACACCGAACATTTGCGCAAGAAAAAGCTAAAGGGAACAGGAAACATGCGCAGTTTCAGCACTCACAACCAAGTGGAGGCGCCTTTAGGTCTGGACAACTCATCCGGCCACGAGAAGTGACAACGTCAAGGATCACTTCATTCTGGGCTTCGTCCACGGCCTCGACCGTGACGACGAACTCTCCTCTTAAAGTTTAGTTTTTTTCCGAATCTTCATTTTGATACAAACTTGGGAATGTTGGCGTTGTCCTGAAAATTTGTGTGCAGCAAAATAAGATCGTTATGTCCCGAAAGTTTCTCCTCGGAGAAGAAATGCGAAGATGTGGAGTTTATAGTAAACGATGCTGTAATTGTCGTGAGGAACTTGTTTAGCGCTGAAACGAATTCGCATCTATCAGAGAGCCTTACAGACCGCTGTTACAATGCCGAATTGTGCCCTCGGTCATATTGAGACAGACGGAAGCCTGACAGATTCCAGGTCGTACTATTGCTGTTCTTTTGTGGCCTCGGCGAACCCTCTGTATTTCGAGTGAAGACAATTTCTGAGTAGCTTACAGACGTGAAGTTTTTCCAGTCAACAAGAAGTTCATTGAAATCTTTTCCATGCCAATTAGAGCAATTGTTCATCTTTTCTTGAACGTCCACATCGGACAGTGCACTGCCGAAAAGCTAATAACAATAGCGTGTGAAAAAGCACCGAACAACCAGAGCAAACCTCCATTTTTCCAATTTCCCCTTCAAAATCGCTATAACATGGAGAGATAACAATTCGCCCTTGGAGGCTCAAAGTTTGCTGTGCTTGGCGCTCAACAAATAAGCGCTGCCGTTTTCCGTTTAAAATGAAATCCCAAATGCCATGATCGTTCCGCAGGCAAAAATGATTCCACTTGAGCCGAAACGTGGAATACGTTTCTAGTCGCTAACCTTTTGATGGGTTAGAGGCGAGATAAATAGACGTGCGGAATTATTGTGGTACGAACGCTTAAACAAAGAGACGTTTACAAAGACAGAGTCCGGCATAATTTCGACAAAACTGTAGTTTTGGTTTGGCAGTTGCCAGCGTAAAAACTCTGAAGCCCTTGCAGTTCTTAGACTGTCTGAGGAGGCTCTTTACCGCCACGTAGTGAGAGTAGATGAATCCAACCGCAGAGCGTAAAGCAGCTGAGCTCGAAACAATTTTCTGGACTTCAAATCACAAACTTTGCGAGAAACGGAAATTCGTCGGAATGGATTTCCTCGGAAGGTGTAGACGCATATTTTTTATTAAAATTAATATTTAAGTTGTCATCGTCGAGTTCTATTCACACTTGGCTTTCACGGAGAAATACAAACCAACTGCTGCATCTTCGTCACTGCCATCGGCACAATCAGCCACACCGTCGTTTACTGCTGTGAAACGAAGGCATCGACTGTTGTCGTGACAGCGAAATTGATCTGAAATTGCTTAAATTGTGCTTTCGACACGTTCACCTCTGTAGCAGACGAATGTTTCGCAGAGAACTGGCAGTTGTCTTTCGCAGTTTCGTCTTCGCCAGCCTTTGTTTGGTCCGGAAAACCTAATGGAAACGCAACCGTCGACTGGCTCTACTCTTCCGTCATTCGCATACTTCCAGGGATAATAATCCAGATTCCAGAGAAAGTTAAAGAGATCAGCCGATTCATTGAAGTAAGACCGTAGTTCTCCGTTTGAAATTTGAAAGCCAGTCCAATATTCGCCGGTCAAGTTCTCCAACTCGGGCAACAGAAAATGGTCGTCAAGCATGATAGCATTAGAGTAAGAAGTGCTGCAATACTTTTCAAATTGTTTGGGAACATGCGGTATTGAGGTTGCCGATTGTCCCACACTCTATCTGCTACTCACTTTTCACTGAAGCAGAACTGCTGACTCTCAAGCCAATTGAGCTGAACTTGTTCCGGAGTATAGTAACACGCGAGACCGAGTTGCTGCCATTGAGCATCTACATAAACGAGAAAACCTGTCTATGCAAAAAAGAACACCTGAAGGGCGAGTAATGTTGCACGTTCGAGTCACATCATGAAGACCATGAACGAGGCTTTCAGATGAGACACGGTCGAACAAGATTGGTATTGAGAAGTAGATGAGTAACCACAAGGTAGTCGCACGCATGCGTCTAGAGCCACTGATCGATGGAATGGGAGTCAGGCGGCCCTGGCCTGGGAAGGCGTCATGTGTTGCGGCTTCGGCACAATCAGAAAGGTTTCCGAAACCAGAATTACTTGGCGGTCGTCGGGAAGGCGCTGCTCTGCGCATGCAAGCTTCCATTCTTCTATGTGTAAGAGACAGACTCTGGCAGACTGAAACAAGAGACTGTCTTGTAAGCCCCAACAGAAGGGCACCTTATTATGCGGACGGCCGTATTCCTGGAAGCACGTTGAGGACCTACGCGATGGTCCTACTCGAAGCCACAAGTAGCAGAAGATGAACAACCTGTCGTCTACTTACCCAATGAAGAACTTCTACATCAGAAGATCAACTGAGACGTGTCCCCCCAGCCCCCAGAGCAACTGGATCACCAATGCGCTCTGTCCCTCCTCTCTCACGCACTATATCGGCTCCATTCACTTTGTACGTCCCGTCTCTGTACTACATTAGTAACGTCTCCACTTCTCTCATCGGGCGGGAGATTGTCGTGGCTGTTGGGTGCAATGCCTCCGTAAAGGAGCCTCTCCTTTCCTCCTCTTTCTCCTTTCCCGTTTCCCTCTAGTAATAAAGGATTCTACACTGCTACAGCCGCGTTAGACCCTTTCCGCTTCTGGACATTGAAACGTTTTAGCAGGGGCGATTGCCCCAAACTCTCGTACAATAATAGAGAACAGTTTGTCTTAGAAGGATCGTGCGACAAACGTGGACCTTTTACGTAAAAGGTTCAATAATTCGACAAAAAGGTCTTAAAAAATGAGGGTTTTGATCGAAATGTCCAAGTTTGCAGCACAATCGTCCGAAGACAGACTATTCTCTACTATTTTTAAAACTGCTGAGGTCGTTGACAAAGCTTCTTCGTTTGGAAAGCTTTATTGATACGTAACATGTTGCAATAAAGACAGACAATTTCGAGAAATAAGAAAATGAATAAAATACAGCTACGGCAGAGTGTGATATATTGCGGTGGTTCTGCGCCGTCTACGACAAAGACTGATTTTTAAGAAACACCAATAAAAAAATTCATATAGAAACCGGAACAACATCGAAACATACGTGAAAATACGCTGCTTTTGATTTATTTCAGCAACATTGTCCAGAACATCCCAATAAACTTGAAGTCGGCAGAAAGAGACAGGGTCAAATTCGCGCAAACGTTCATTAAACTGGCGCTTTTCTGCAATCGCGTTGCGAATCTCGGAGACAGACGCAGTGCGGCTAATTCCGGTGCCTTTGAAAGCGCTGCCTGCGGTTTGGGCAATCCTCTGTAACCGGAGACACAGAAAGAGAAATTGAAAGCAGCAAAGACTTATGAAGCCAGCAGTTAAGTAGTATACCCAGTGCAAGATGTGTTCTTCCGTATCGCATTCGCGTCTCATTATTTGGCAAAATATGTCTCTTAACACAAGAAGAATGCGATCTGCGTTGGCACAAAAAAATAGTGTACAAAATATCCCTATAATCGTGAGAAAGGAGAAATCAGCAGGCAAATAGACTAGAGCAACATTTTCGGTTGCATATTTGGTTAATAGCGGAAGACAAATGCACCAAGTAAAGAGAATACAACTGAGCACTTTTGACACTGCGCTCATTGTAGAGAGTGATT
The DNA here is from genome assembly GCA_034700245.1 of Poikilolaimus oxycercus. Taxonomy (NCBI): domain Eukaryota; kingdom Metazoa; phylum Nematoda; class Chromadorea; order Rhabditida; family Rhabditidae; genus Poikilolaimus; species Poikilolaimus oxycercus. The sequence goes on from JAQIXL010001418.1 coordinate 4,651, forward strand.
CTACATGAATGTAACCAGCATCTACAAACTCAAAGAGAAGAGATCCGACTAGGCTCAATATAAAAACGACGAAGATCAAAAATGGGGTAGCCATTTTCCGCTCGCAGAAAGTCGCAATAAGTAATTTCTGTCTAGAGTCGTCAGCTTTTCTAATGGGCGCACTTTTAACCTTGCAATTTCGTTCAAATTCTAATTTTAAGTGCCTTCGGCTCACTTTCTGTTCATATCCTACTTTAAAGACGTCACACAAATAGCATTGGCAGAAATATTTTTGCGTTCGATTGGCATAATTTGCGTCTGCAGCTTGAAATGTGGTCTCCACTAACCTATCATATTTCTCGTTAAGATGCTCCAAACTGACTGCACATTTCGTGCAAGCATTGTAAATGCATTCGTTGATCCATCGTTGTTCAATTAGCCAAGTGATATATTTACCGTCTGTTTTAAAGTCCGTCCAATCCAGAGCCAAATCGATCGCCTCAACGGAGCCGCGTGCACATTCGATGAGATTATTGTCATCAGGGCCATATTGTACGAAGCGCAATTCGATTTTGATACTGTCTTCGACGAGCTTTTCCAGCTTTTCCATCGCCTCGTCGGGTCGACAAAATTGCAGAAGATCCTTCCAATGTTGAAACCTCTCAGTTGGTTTCGATTTTTCTGACAAACCGGCTGCAAGCACTAAACTCTTAAAACAACTTACCGTTCCAAGGAAAGGGCGTCCATTGTTCGTTCAAAATTTCACTTGCTGATATGCGCCTTTCCGGTTTCATTTCTGTCATTGCTTTTACAAGCGCTTTTATGCGTTCCACGAACTCGCGGCTCATTCCGGCTGCAAACTCAGCGGGAAACGATTGAAATGTAAGTGGGTTTCGAAACGACTCCGTGAGTTCAGCTCTCTCTTGATATCCTTGAACGGTTCGTGAAAGAAATATTTGGAAGACAACGAGGCCCATACTGAAAAAGTTTAATGACTGCTCTGTAGGCTCATTGCTGTGATGGTTTTCTTATCTTATTTAAATACTGAAGTGCAGAAAACGTTTGCCAGCACCAACCTGAAGACGTCGACTTTGTTGCAGTACTGATCCTTGCGAATTTCAGGCGCCATGAAGAGCTCGGTTCCATGGCCGGGAGTCAACGATGAAAGCGTCCCCTTCTTCTTGATGAGGTTAAAATCCGCAATTTTTGCTTCGTAAGTCTTTGTTAGCAGGATGTTTTCCTAAATTAGAATTGTGCCATATAATGGATTAATAAGTGCTAAAATAACCCGAATAATACTTACAGGTTTAATATCCCGATGCATGTAGCCTTCCTTATGTATAAATGCAAGCCCTGTAAGCATTCCTTCAATGATTCTTCTCATATATTTTCTATTTTCACGAAAAAATCCTCGCTTCATTGCGTCGTCCAATGAACCTTTTTCACAGAATTCCATTTCAATGTAGAGAAACTTGTCGATCTTAAATTCGTTCATTTCGAATAGTTTCTTAAAACCAAAAAAACCATTTTTGGAAAGTAGGCGTTATACTGAACGATATTGTTGTGTTTCAGCTCGAAAGCCCAAAGTTCATGTTGCAGCCACTCTTCAGTCTCTCCAATTTCAATATATTTTATGGCGCACAGCGATGAGTCATTCCTTCTTCTAAAGTATCGTCCATTTCATTTTTTCAATAAGACATATACCTGGCTAGGAAAACATATCCGAATCGGCCTCTACCGAGGCGCGTGATCGGCGTGTAACCTTGGAAGCGAAGATAGTCGCTGCATCCATTCAGCACATGATCCGAAATGTTGAAGAGATTTTGTACTATAAAGCGAGATGAATTGACCAAAGGAAACCAAAACAAAAACCAAACCGGAAACGATGGACATTGCGAGTCGTCGGTGCAGCTCGCCAACAATTTGTTTCGGTATCTTCTTCTTCATTGTTTCTCTCCGAAAACGAAGTATGGAGGCTCGTGAAGTAGTTGTCTTCATCTGTCAGATAAAATGCTGCGCTTTAAACTTAATAAGAAAATGACTGAAATTATTTTGAGAAAGATACACGGTGGAAATAAAACTAGACATTTTGCCCACGCCATTGAGCGAAAACATTTCATAGCCCTTTACGGATCAATAAGGCTGTCAAGTAGTAAACGGCTTGCTGTGAGTGATAAAAACTCAAGACCCCGTGACACCTATTTGTGTCATAAGCCCATGGGCCTTATCACTCACGCCAGGCAGCAGTGATGAAATGATGGGCTTTTTGGCCCGGCATAGTCCTTTAAATTACAGGCGTTCTGTAAGACCTTGTCAAATTCTAATTTATTGGCCACGTTTAAACTTGTATTACTTCTATTTTATTTTGTTATTCGTTTCGAAATCGAATGCACTGGAGCAAGCATCGCGCCACTCGTCGACGAGCTCAGCCTCAGCTTTCCTTTCAGCTTCAGTCTTAGGGCTCGATGTCGGCTGATGTGAATTACTGAAACGTCAACGTCAAACGTTTTTGCCTCACCAAAATCTAGGAGTGTCTTCAAGATCGTGCAACCATAAAGCACTGTTCCATATGTGTGCATTAGGTTAAAAGCGTCAGTGACCATGAAGAAGTCAGGAACGAAGAGGAGCACGAAAGCGTTTAGCGTTGTGAGACCTGAAATGTCAGCTTAGTTCACTGAGACCAGTTTTGCAAATTTATGATAGGACTAGACTGTAGAGTGCTCAAAAGCGTAGACAACCAATAAATTCATTTTTGTTAAGTTGATACTGAGTGTGGTAATTGCCACTCTCAAGCCTAGTGAAACAAAGCTCACATGAGTTTCCCCTCGAGAAGCACGTTTTCGAACTTTAATAGAGGCTTTCTCTCTCTCCCCGATTCAAAGGAATAAGCGGATTAGATGTATGTAGCTTTTGTAGCTTTGAGACCCTAACCAATTATGAGAAAGTTTCAAAACAAGACCTATCGTAATCGTCGAACGATGTTGGCCTTTTTCAGTTTGACGATACGGCGTTGATGTGCCAAATCTCTGAAAGTAAGACAAAGATCTCTTTGTTGTTCTCTTTGCTCTTACCGAGTAGAGCTTGTAATAAATATAGACGTAGAGGGCTGACGCCACGGCCACGCAGATCATTCTCAAGACGACAATGGCTGTGAAGTAGCCGGGAGTTGTGGAATCTGTGGTGAAGCACGTGGCCGAGATTTGAGTTTTGTCATCTTTGGATAAGAAAAGGTTCAAGCCAGCGCCACAAACAGAGACGAGCATTGGGACTGAAGAGCAGCATTTGTTTGTGAAAGAGAGCTTACTGGCAATAAGAATAACCACATATCGAGTGGTTAACTGTCCATACTTCACGGGCTTGTAAACGGCGATGAATCGGTCAAGTGCCAGCACCAAAGTCATCGAGCCAGCAAACGGATAGCCAATCACTTGAATTATGTTGTAGAAGAGGATGTTGCAATAATGCCGTTGCATTGTGGCAGCGGCTAAAATTATTTCAACTGCTTTGAGGCGAAAAGCATTACCTACTCCCGTGTAACCAATTCGTGTGGCAGCGGCACCAACAAAGCCCGAAGCCAAGACGATGTCTGCTAGGGATAATCCAGCGATGAGGGCCATTTCTTTGTTTACTTCACGAAAGAGAATGACGACGAGGAGATGGAGACCATTAAGAACCACTACCAAACCGCCTATAAACTGTTTTCTTCAAAAACTCTATGAACAAACCAAAAACTAGGTAAAAGATGAAGAAAGCGGCAGTAAACGCTAGCGTTGCCATGATTTTCTGGTCTTTGAGTCAGAGGGAAGAAGGGATCCTGACGACCTTTGAAGGGGAGACGGGAGACGAGAGGAGAGGACAGAGAGGGGGTGTGCTTCTAATTGACGTTATTTTGCCCCCGTCGGCTCACGGGGCGGTTGCGGCGAGGGGGGTGGCTAGTCTCAAGAGCGTCTTCTCCATAGGGAATCAACGCAAACATCAGAAGATCGTCAACAGTCTCTGTGATCGAAGTCGGGTTCAAGCCTTCAAGTCCCAGACGTATATCAAAAGATGAAAGCCGCGAAGTCAACAAGGAAAAAAAGCGAATGTTATGATCGAAAATATTCAAGTCAGAAATTGAGATCGAGACCAAGTCGCACATCCTGACGTCAAAGTCGCAAATCGCTCTGTTTTGACAAGGTTTCAAGGTTCAAAGCATCCAAAACCTCTGAGAGAAAGGTTACAGGCAATCGGAAATACCTACGTCAAAGAACATTTTCTAGATTGTTCTCGCTCTCTTTGTCCCCCATGTCCCCTTTTGCGACAGTAAGCTTGAAGACAACGTCACACGCGCTCTTTATTTATTGTTGGGCGCTGAAGAACTTGTACAAGTTCGTACTTCATGCCGGTGTTGAGGGCAGGACATGAATAGCAGTGCTATTCGTGTTGATCACGGCGACATTTCGCTTCGAGTTCCAACGCATAGCCCTGTGACGGCTCACGTGTATCACTGAGAACTCAATGATGTTCGATCATTCGAGAGTACACGCTACCGTAATCCAGGAGAACTTTGACTAATGTCAAAGTGTAGAGCAGTCCGCCATAAGGATGAACCACGTCAAAGGCGTCAGTTGCGAGAAAGAAGTCTGGGAGCAAAAGCAGAACCAAAGCGTTTATGGTCGTCAACCCTGAAGGCTCATTTAATGAAGAGGAAAAACCAATTGTGACAGTTGCTTGATGCTGCCTGGAAGATTTCTGTTCAACTGCGAGCTTTTTATTTGTGGTTCGCTGAAAGTTTAACCGAATTTTAAAACGAGAAGCCTGACGTTAAGTCTCCAATAAATGTAGACATAAACCAGCGCTGCCATGGTGACGCAAACCATTCGAACAACAACGAGAAGGGTGAAGTAGCCAGCCGCGGTGGATTCGATCGTGAAGCAAGTAGCTGATATCAAGGTTTCGTCATTTCTTGCGAGGAAATCAACAACGGCGCCAGAAGTGGAAATCATAAACAGAACTAAAAAAGGTAAAAGAGAGAAAGAAGTCAACAAACTCGACATAACAACCACCACATAGAAAGCCGTAAGTCTTTCGTAGAGCACGGGCTTGTAAACGGCGATAAATCTGTCGAAAGCTAAGATCAAAGTGACAGCTCCAGCACAAGGATAACCGATGAAAAGGATCACGTTGTAAAAAGCGACATTGCATTCGTGTCGCGGAACTCGGACGATCGCCCCTGAAAATCATTACTGTGCTGTCAACGATTCAATTGCTTCTAATATTTGAGTTGTTATTACGCATCTGTGCTTGAAAACCACACGAGTGACTTGAGCTCGGAAGGAAAACCAAGCAGCCTCTTCTGTCAGCATGAATTTTGAACGAATCTATATGGACAAAGTCTTGAAGTATTTGCTCTTAGGTTGTTTGCTTACAATTAGTCAGGTGTCATTTCGTTCTCTCTCATTCAGGGTCTTCTCGATTTTGCCAGCTACTGAGGACAATTAAGTATCATCTTTTAGCCAAGGAAGCCATCGGTTCCTAATTCAATATTTTTCCTTTGGAGGCACAAGGGTAAGCGCAACCACATCGTCGGGCCTCATTCATGATCATTTGACCTCTTCAGTCCCTCGTTGCGCTGTCCTCTTGCACAAAGCTCCCTCCTTTCCTCCCACGTCGTAGGTCCCTATTTGCACGTGCGTCCCTCTTGTCCTTTACCTCCTTCCTGCCCGTCGCCACGGCCTCTCTCAGGCGCCGCCCCAAAAAACGTTCCTGATGTTACGTAGGGGGAAGAGCGGACAAAGATCGCAAACACTTGGCATCCATCGCAAGCATGGGGCCTTCACTAATTGTAAAGTTAGACAATCAGGAGCTTTCGAGATAAATTTCGCGCAGCGTTCTGGATTTTATCTACTAAAGATCCGAACTGCATAGGGCCTGTCCTTTGTACCGTTTATTCATCTTCTCTTCCCTTCTTTTTGAGCTTCGGGCACATTTTGTTTGGCAAAGGAGGCGGAAGGACTTTACGCGTAGTCGAATGGTCACACAGGAATCGTGATCTGAGTCTCGTTGATTCAAGGCTGGCCAGCAATTCTTCATCGCTAATTGGGCAATTACATTGATTTGAAGACTTTTGTGCAAACACTCTTGCTAAAACCATGAACGAGTTTTCATTGTCCGGATCATCGGCCCTCATCTGGTATCGCAACACTTGTTGACAATATCCGAAGAGTCCCTCTATTGCCTCTCATCTCGTCAAACATCTTCCAAGAACTCCCCTCTCATCTTTGCCACGCGCTTCACGTCACTCTGTGTAAACGTGAGACGTTAGTATCGCAAGGTTGGCTGGGTTGCTCGACTTTGAAAGCCGACGAACAAGATGAGGGAGTGAGATCTTCAATGTTTGAATCACACTGCAATAAAGTTGGTTATCGAAAACTTTAGCGATGATGATCGGCACCTCGCCTCGCCGAGAAGATGCTTAACATGTTTGAGCGGCATTTTAGACATGTCAAAAGCTCGGCCGAGGTACAATCCCTTTTCACTTCCCCGACGTGATCTCGGTCGTTCATCTTTAGCTTACAGGCTAATGCGATGCTAAGCCAACCATCAACCAACAACGTTTGCCCAATTTTCTCCGCAAATATATGTATGCGTCCAGCAAAATACAGCTAAATGTTACAATCTGAAAATAAATCATCACTGAACGCATTTTTTACAGTCTTTGAACAATAAATCAAATGTACGGAAGCGCGAATTGTCTTTTTTTTTTCGAATTTGCCGTAACGCCTAATAAGTGGCCGAGATTCTTGCTCTCTGTAGTTTGCTGTCCACCTTCGATGAGCAAAGAGAGGGAGAGGGAGGCGGAGCTTCGCGATGCTTGAAGAGCGTTAAAGATGCACGGCACCACTTTATGTAGCGTGCTCCTCCTCCGACTCCCCTCATTCAGTGGAATCTTTTTTTCCTTGCTCTCTCAACTGGTTGTGTCCTTGCGTGACGTCGCCACTTCATCCAATGGTCATTCGTGTAGAGTGACTGGTACATGAGACTCCTGTACTGCCTCTCCCTCCAAAAGTTCTTCTTTCTTCTTCCTTTACTGTCCTTCTTTGAGCATCCCTATCGTCGTCACCGTTACTTTTTCGGCGCCATTTAAACATTAAGACGCCTATGCACTTATTTTTATCAATTGAACTATTAAAGCCTCGTTGACCTCGTTGGCCACTTCAGAACTGCTATTTTTTATGCGTTCAAATGGTTTTTAAACTCGGGCTTGTTCAATGTCATCAGCAGCTGAATTTTAGGCCGTGTATTTTCACTGGTCATCAATCCTCATTTGCTGGAAGTTTTTTGAATGGGAAAAGCAAGACAACGAATAGATCGACCAACAAATTGTGAGATTTGTCAGGTGAGAACGCATGTTCGACTTTCTTGTTTTTCTTCAACTGCTTCAACATCAAAATAGCGAAGACATATTTTAGGGATTTGCTTCCGGATTTCATTATGACGTTCCCTCATGCAACTCTTGCAAGACGTTCTTTAGGCGTGCTGTAATAACCCGCCAAACTTTCACGTGCAACAAGGGCGAAATGTGCACGACCGGTTAGTGAAATCGAGAGTCGAAAAGCCAATTTTGAAGACGATAACTTTATGAGATGCCGAGCTTGTCGATATCTCAAATGCGTTCGGGCCGGCATGGATCCTTCAAGTAAGCATTAGAACGTAGTTTTGTCATATTGACCACTGCGTACTTTAGTTGTGCGCACTATTAAAGCTTGGTCGCCAAAGAGTTCGAAACGAAGAAGATTTGTGATATTAAATGATCAACTACCGTCAACCTCTAGTGACGAAGATATTGTGCGTTTCCTATTCCATTTCAACATGAATTTCAGAAACCGCTGCTCCCCATTGAACCAGTGATAAACTTCGATATGGTTCATCGGATTTCTCTTGTTGCAATTTTAGAGTCAAAGGTTTTTTTTTTGCGAAAATTAATAAAATCTGCAGGTTGATTTTCTTCGGCGTTCAACGTTTCGTTACGAAAGCCACGAAGGTCTCCGATTAAAACATATTCTCCCTAGGCAATGTGTTTTAGGCCGTACGGACAAATACTCGGTTCGAATGGGAAGATAAGCAAGTTTTTAGTCGCTTGATTTGCAGCCAATGAGTGCTTGGCCGGCGGACGACCTCTTTGAGCAAATGGTCGACTGTTCAAGTCCGTCATCGTCTCGAGGCGGCTTTGCCCTCTTTGACATGATCTTGTCTGTAGAGACAGTGAAGGCGTTCGCGTTTTTTCAAACACTGTCATCCGTCGATAAGGTGAACAAACTGAATGAAACGTAATTTTTGTCTTTTAGTTAGCTCTTACTCAAGAAACCAGCAGCTCATGCGCGCTACTAACAGAAGCGTTTGATGCCTTCAGACATGATTCGGATTCTCTCTTGTTGCCAAATGGGAGATGCCTTATAGAGGTTATGAAGAGGTTAGTTTCTCAGCTTGAGACTTTTACGTTTCCTATTATTTTTAGAAAAGCAATTGCTTCCACAGAACTTATAACGTCTATCTGTAATCAAAGCGTAGCTCCACTGGTTCGCCTTAAGCCTGATATTCAAATGTACGCCTTGCTCAAGGCCATTATGCTGTGCCAGTCAAGTACGCAAATTGCATTGACACCCACGGTCTGAAAAGGGTTTCAGACAGTGCTCATTTGAGCGCCGAAGGTCGAAGAATCGTCGATGAAGCAAGAAACGAGTACATGAAGACGCTCTTTGACTATTGTCGTCATATAAAGGGCACGACCGACGCACCGGCTTTCTTCGCTGAACTTATAAACCTCCTGCAACATTTTCTGCACATGGCTAGCAAACTTCGATATTATCGACTGCTTTACAATGTTGTTCCATCTTTAAAAAAAATAAGTGTTTGGTTGCAGATGAGCAAATGCCTCCGAAAGTGTTCCCGCAATAAGACGGAATGCTGTCGACAGCTTTTGGACGAATTTCTCAGCGAGTCATAATTCTTGGTGCTGCTCAACATCTGATCTCAAACCTTCGTGTTACTTTATTAACAAAACGGATATGTGCAACGGATTTTAATGTTTTTAAAAATTTTAAAATGATTATGCCATAAAATTTTGCGTCACATTTATGCGTGGTTTATTTCCGCAAAGAATCTATGTCGTTGCCTAACAACAAGACCTCTCTACACGCCTTGTGAAAGTGGCAGAAGCAACCAAAACAAGACAGAATTATGCGTTGCAGCATTCATAAAGCTGTTTCAAGCGAACAGCGAGAGTTCTAGCTCTGTTTTGTAGCGTTGTGTCGGCCTCTTCTTGTTTGTAGTTCTTGTGTGCACTTTTGAGCGCGTTAAAGATTTTCCTACTGACTGTTCGCTCTTTCTATGATGAAAAGGAAAAAAAAGTCGATGAAGTCTCAATTTTGGTCTGCGGCTGACTGTTTTCATGTATCTAGACGCTTCTGGAAAGTTTCAGCACCTCTAACAGTTAGAGATCAAGCTCTTCGCCAACTTGCTTCATCACTGCAATATCCGACAATCGCAGCTCGAGCGCCCGAGCTCATTCGTCCTGTCTCGATTTCCCTTGCGTTTTCACTCTCACTTCAGCCAGCATTATGCTTTCTGTCCGCTCGAGAGTTTGTTTTGTAGCCTTTATGCTGATGATTTCTGCTGAAGAAATGTATCTTGGGCCGCGCAACGTGGAACAGCAGTTCAAACAATAGTGTCGTTTAAGAGGCGTGAGCTATCATGTCACCCACGCTGCCCTATAAATTGTAAGGAATGCTTGGTTTGACTGTCTTTCGTTCTGGCAGAGACGTCGAAGATGTCGGCTGCTTTGCTGGTAGCGTCTCTTCTTGTGTCAAATGTTAGTTCAACTCTAATGCGCAATATTATTGAGTAGGCTTTCGCACAATCAGACGCAAAGGGAAGCGGCCGAAGCTCCGCAGACAAGCTAATCATTGCTCATGGTTAGCTTCTTTTGATCGTTGTCAAGCTATGTTCAGCCATTCTGATGGTCTTTGGGTGGACGGTGTTTCTCTCTACCGGAATCCTCTTCGCTCGCGGCTACCGAGAAGCCTGGAACAAGGCGAAGATTGGCGGACTTTTGTTATGGTTTCAGGTGAGCTCGTTCATTTGAAGTCAGTTCTGGTGTTCAGTTTCATCGCACACTAAATTCCATTGGTATTGCATGCACAATTGCGGCTTTTGCCTGCATCTTCGCCAGTCAAAACTGGACTTGGATTGGTCCAAAGCCAGGCCAGAGTGGTCAGCAGGTAAGGTTGCAGCTTCTTTGAGTAGAGCTTTAGTGAAGAATCGCAACTGGGGATCCGTACATGCAATGGTCGGCCTTCTTTCATGCGTGCTTGCCTGGCTACAGCCACTGAACGCCGTCTTTCGATGTCATCCTGATGAGAAATCCCGAGTCATCTTCAACATCGTTCATCGCGGTATTGGTGTGATCGCTCTCCTTCTTGCATGTATGTTTCGGTCTGATTGACACAGTTTTAGTCACGGCCACTATGATCGCCGTCACCCACTTTGATACTGCCTTTTCCAATCGGCGAGTCGCTCTAGGTTTCTACATCGCCTTCATCGCAACTTATGGCATTGCCATGTCCGCTCTCAACGTACTCGACATTCGGCAAGTGCACCTTTAAACTTTCGTCTTCCTCACAAGTCCGAGCAATGACAGATTTTTCAGTGCTCGTCTAGCAGGCAGAAAAGCCGCCAAGCGAGAAGCTACCCTCGAACTGGTCGGAAATGGCCAAACACCAAAGCTTCCGTCTCTCGTTCAATCGTCACCAAATGTTTGGGCGTTCCTAGAGAAGCATTTTTTTGCAGTCGGACAAGCTGAAATACTTCCTGCTGGCACTACACATTAGCGTCGCCCTCATCACAGCCATCGTCATCAGCGCTTTGATCGGCAATAAGCCTCTCGGATGAGACGCTTGCCTACAACAGACTTTCATCGGACCAGAAAATATGGCTCTTGCTGATTTGTTCATTTTTTTTATTGTTGTACGCTACATTACTCACTTACCTCAAATAAATTCGTTTTTTAAAGAATGTTGGTCAGCTATATTCGGCTATGGCACGATCTAAAATGGATCCCGCATGTCATCCAGCGACGAGGATCTCTGCTTGTTAGTTCATGCGATCACTCTCTGAAACTCTTTGGTAGTGACTCTCATTAGCAGCCCAAAAAATCAACAATTTGAAACGGTAAGACTTCCCGAGATCAGCCTTTGCCAATGTATGACCCCTTTCACTTTCGACCCGATGCTTTCGCTGAGGCAGTTTTGGTTGACGAGCCGCAGTCGAAGAAATTCTACGCCGGTGCTGAGAAGAAAATTTCCTCACAGGCCGCGCTGCCGATTTTAAATCAGCAACTGATACTGGCATGATTTCCCGAAAGCTTCCCAGTGAATGACAAAAATTCTTCTTGTTTATTCTTCGGAGAATCAAGAGTGAAGCGACACAGGGCACACACATTCTTGGAGTTTCTGCGTTGTGTGCACTCTTGGTCTTCGTCCACCCTATCATGCACAAGCACACACGAGAGAGAGACTAAGACAAACGGGCACGGGGCGTCCCCCTCCTCTTGCCGACAAACGGCGTACTCTCTCTCTTTCTGGCTTGCCAAATGCCCGCACCAGCCCGTGACCCGGGGCCGTGTCTCATTTGCGAGGCCGACGCTGAGAATTCGCACTTCGGTGCACGGTGCTGCCGTGCCTGTGCGGCCTTCTTTCGGCGTACCATTGCTCAATCCAGGATTTACAAATGTCGGCAAGATGGCGCTTGTGAAATCATTGGAGGTTGGTGCATTCCTTGATGTGATGCTTTAGATGGTCGGAATATGTGTCGGGCTTGTCGACTCAGCAAGTGCCATGCAGTTCAAATGGATCCACACCGTAAGTATCAGGAAAAAGAAGAGCCGGTTGAAATCTTTTAGTTGTCGAAAGCGGCAGCGTGAAATCGACGTTCAATAGGGATGCCTCCATCATTTCCGAAAACGTTTGAGTGAATTAGCACACTTTCATCTGCAGGTTTCTTGCGAACTGTTGGATCGTCTTTCGTCAGCATACCGTGATATCAAAGAGTTGCGTGTGGCACTCTACCATCCCACGGACTTTCGCGAGGTTCGAATTTTTGTATAAAAACAACGTCATGCGACTGTTTTAGAAGCCTGAACTCATGAGCTATGCGGAGTTTTTCGACATGATTCGCCGTGAAGTGCAAGTTAAGGCCATTCTGATATCTCAGGGCTTCATCGGATCAGCCGAACTTCCAAGAAGTCAAGTGGTGACAAAAGACCTTTGCACTCATCATCGAGTTTCTAGTTTCTGCTCTATCAGCAGTTCTTTTTGCTGTTCTGTGTGCTAGAAGACGCCTTTCTGACGATGCAAAGCAATCGTGATGACGTTTTGGTTCACGCAAATGGACGCAGCACCAACTATAACCTTCTTGAAACGTTTCAATCAGAGAGAGACGGAACACCTCTAAAGTCTCCAGAGAGTCTTTGGAGGTTTGCCACTTGATTAGTGAGAGAGCTTTCTAGAATTAAGAAACCAATGCAACAATTGGTTCACCAGGCCCTTATAAAGCAAATGCATAATCTAAATGTGGATGAAACAGAAATGCTCGCAATAGCTGCACTCATCTTTTGGATCACCAGTCTGTTTTTTGGCTCGAATAAACGCCTTTACTGTTAGGTGACGAAGAAGTACATCTCGAGGCGGAAGAGCTGGCGAAGCAGTTTCGCCGAAAGCTGCTAGCTGAGCTGTCAATTCACTTTTCGAATCGTGGGCTTAAGGAAGACGCTTCACTTCGACTGACTCAACTTCTGCTGCTTATTCCGGCCGTGCAGGCGAGTTGCATTTCTCAGAGAGCAACAGCAATTTCAGCATGTGGCGCACCGAATTCGAACGACAATTGAAGTGGGCGACGTCTTTGGATTGATTCGAGCCGACTCGGTGATGATCAAGCTTCTAAGCCACTAGCTGGCGGGCGAATAATTTACTCAACCCGACAAAACAACCTATCCTTCTTGATACTGCTAACATAAGAGGTCGTGTCAGGTTCTGATGCCTCCTTTCAATCAGAGCGAAGGAACTCATGAAATTTTGTTTTTTCACACATCAAAATAAAATCTTTATTTTGTTGCGTACAGACTACAAATCAAAAAAGTCTTTTCTATTAGCTCTGTTCCATCTTCGCGATGCTTTGTGGCGAGACGACGTAGACTGTTGTTGATGGATTTTCCGGTTCTTTGACTTTGCTTCTTGCTTCCTCATCACCTCCCTATGGTGAAGGTCCTCGTAGTCTTCCTCTTCCCATCTGTGTTCAAAGTTCTTCGTCCAATTAAAAGAATCGAGCGACATGTAGTAGCAATCGTCGCAGCAATAAGTTTCGATATCATCGACGTCCTCGATTTCTTCATCGCTTCCCTCGGCTTGCTCATCTTCCCACTCCAGATAGTCGGCATTGAGCCAGAAATCCGATTCGTCCTTCAACTCGACTTGGACTGTCGGCGAGTTGTAGAAGCATCTTCGAGCAGTAAATTCGAGCATGGAACCATTTTGACCAAGAATAACATGCGTTGAACGATAGCATTCGCTCCCGCAGCTATGTAGTCT
>JAQIXL010001419.1:0-18248 GCA_034700245.1 Poikilolaimus oxycercus
CGACTCGATTTCATAGAACCGGTTTGTTGCTTTCCTTCTCTCCTTTTTCCTTTTTAACTCAAGGCAAACCCCTCTCGTAGTGATCTACCACCTTCACTCACACGAGGCAGGATTCAATTCTAATGCGGCCTTCGCGTTTTGAACCAAAGTGGTTCGCGTCTGGCTGTAACCTTGAGAGTCGCGCGGTGTGGCCGTCGAGGCATTAAGGCCTTCAACAAGGGCGATAGGCACGCCGGCACACCCAGAGCGCGTCCCCCTCACCTTCCCCGTTCCCCGCATTTTTCTTATCCCTTTCTTTTGGCATTCCACGAGTCGTATTTGAACCTGGTACAGACCGAATGCTCAAGGATTGTGAATCTTGACTGATGTTTATTCTTTTCTCTTTGCCAGAAGAATTGGCAGAATGAATAAGCGTTCCACTGGCTCGTCTTATCTCCGGTTATGAAGGTGAAGAATGCGGCTGGTGCTGAATATCGATCGCCAGAGTCTTTATGGCCGATCGTCCTTTCCCACTTTCCATCGCGCGTGCACCTGGAGCCGTAATGGGCATTATGACTCAGTGTTCCCTTCAGAGGAAACAACGTCCACCTCCCGTTCCCTTCCACTTTATTTTGTCTGCAGGACATGGATCTCGTAAAACCTCCACCGCCCGTGAAGAAGTCCTTCTTCACCATTCACATGTTCGTCCTCTTGATGATAGTGGTGATTGCCATTCAGGTAGAAAGCTTTGACTTCTTGAACTTTGTCTTTTGAAGGGAACATACTTGGGCTACACCATCGGCATGCTGACAACGCTCGAGAAGCGATTCGGTATTTCAAGCAAAAAGTCGGGAACTCTTCTCTCAATCTATGATATTGGTCACACAATCTCCATTCTCTTGGTTGGATACTTCTCCGCCAAGCAGCATCTGGCAAGAATCACCGGTGTTGGTAAGCCCTCAATCCTCTTGCAGACTCTTTAGGTGTCATTCTGAGTGCCTTCTCGATGTACCTTCTTGCCCTTCCCGTGATGCTCTTTGGGACGGTCTCCTATGAAGAGGAACAACTCTTGAGGAACGACGTATGTGACTCATCAATCAACTCGAGTGTTCAGGAAATAATGAAACGACGAAACCTCTGTGGTGGCGGCTTCGCGATGGGTCGTGGCTGGGACCTTCAGACGGGCGAGTGCAGTCGCGAGCACGAGGAGCATGATGCGGCCTTCACCGTGCTGGCGATTGGGCAGTTTCTTGCCGGTGTTACGGCCGCTCCCTTCAACACACTCGCCTACGTCTACATTGACGACAATGTGCACGACCGAAGGCAGTCGCCTTTTCTACTTGGTAGCGAAATATTGTTTAAAACATCAAAGATCGTCCTCGGTCACAGGCTTGCTCACGAGTATGTACGCATTCGGTCCAGCACTCGGCTTCGCCCTCAGCTCCGGCCTCACTCGAGTGTACACAACGTTGGGTGAAGGTGAGTGAGGAAGTTTCAACAAGAACAAGGAACGTCATTGTTCAGCACCACACGATCTGACGATGCAAGACGATGAGTGGATTGGAGCTTGGTGGTTGGGGTATGTGATCTGTGGCACTCTCTACCTCTTCACGGCCATTCCCTTCTTCTTCTTTCCACGCTCGTTCAAGATTGTTTGTGAAAGGAAAAAGTGTGAGTCATCGGAGCAATTTGAGAGCCCCGAGCCGGCGAGCGGAGCCGAGATGCAGCCCCTTCAACACAACAAGCCACATCTTCCACCAGCCGCCTTTCAGGATGAGGAGCCCATTCCGACATGTAGCGAACGCTTCACACAATCCCTCAAAGGCAAGCATCGTATGACGAAAACAAAGGCGTCTTAGAATTCCCTTTCGTCATTTGGGATCTTCTGTGTAATCCCATCTTCGTCTCGATGGTCGTGGCGTGGATGTTCGGCTCGTATCTCATCGGCGGCTTCAGCACTTACCTCCCGAAATACCTCGAAACGCAGTACGGCCAGAGTGCATCCGTTGCAGACTTCTCTGCGGGTTCGAGTGACCGAAGGATTAACACCGAGTGATGCAGGGATAATTTCCATCGGAAGTGTGGCAGTTAGCACGGCGCTCGGCGGCTGGCTCCTTACGCGTCTCAACATTGCACCGAGATCGGCGATGCTTTGCCTCCTCGGCTGCTGGATTATCATCTCCATTACGTATCTCCTCGGTCTCGCAACTGGATGTGATCAAACCCATGTGGCTGGTCTCTATCACCACGAAGGCCTGGACAGGTTGAGCAATCGCTTCTCGAGAGAGATTCTTAGATGGCGTTTCTTTGACCCACGCCTTGACGATCGAGGTCTGCAGACTTGTGCAGCGCACTGCGATTGCCAGCACGTCTTTCACTTCAACCCCGTGAACTTTGATGGAGTGAACTTCTTCTCTCCCTGTCATGCCGGTTGCACAGAATACGACTCCTTGAACAATGCTGTGAGTGCTGGCTTGAAAAAGGACAAAAGGTGGCATTTCCAGTGGACGACATGTGCATGCAGCAACTATAATGCCGTCAACAATGGACTCCAGCACAAATCGTGTCCTTTCTCAATGTTCACCTATCTGGTCATCCTCTTCATTGGCCTCTTTGCTGGAAACCTCTTCTTCATGACCACAATGATGATAGTTCTGAGGTGGCTTCTTCAAGCTTTCGTAAAGGGATGAAATTGCAGATCCGTGTATGATGACCAAAAAGTAATGGCTTTGAGCATCGCGTCATGCATCACGAACGTGTTCGGTTAGTGCAAGGGATAAGGAAGTACACATGTCTCAGGTTTCATCCCGGCTCCGATTCTCTTCGGATGGGTCATCGACCAAGCGTGCATCCTCTGGCATAGCCGATGTCCGGGTACGCCTTTCTTTCTCAGCGTTTCTTTTTTTCCGCAACAACCTTAGTCTTTTTCAATCTCTCGTAGCCTTTCAAGCCATGACTAAATAGAAACGCCTCCACGAAGGCGGAGAGCGTCGGCTAAAGAAAGGCCACGAGACCATTTCAAGGTCTCTTTGGCAACAACAGACACCCCTTGTCAATTTAGAGACCAGGGAGACTCATTCTCTACACGAAGAGATGTAGAGAGAGGCCACTTGTCGTTTTCAGACAAAGGCAACTGCGTGGTGTACGATAATGACGCATTCCGCATGAATTTCCACCTCTCCAATGCCGGACTCCAGTTCGCAGCTGTCATCGCCGTAGCCGTTTGTTACTTCATCTCGAAGAGGAGAAAGCTTCCTGAGGAAGAGGACGGCTCATACCACAACGAAGATGATAGAGACTAGATTCACGCTAATGTTGGTCATAATTTGTTTACTATTACAATAGTTCTTATTTGTGAGTCAGATCACTAGTACATATTCTCCATCCCGGTATCTCCATCATTCACTTTCGGCACTTTCGGCATCAATTCGTCTCTCATCAGAAGACAATCTTGTCGTTTGGAGATCAGTTTGAAGATCCGATTCGCAGCTTATTCACGAAGATCTCCACTTCATAAAATGCTCTCACTTCACTTTCATTTGATTGTCGTCACTTATTTATCCACATAATGTTCCGACTTTCAACATAAAGAGCCTTTCTTCAATGGATAGAGATTCAAGAAGAAGACTTGGATACGGTATAATTATGCTCAAATCGAAAACACTTCTTTACAATGAAGAAAAGACGTCGTTGTCAAGTTGCACGAAAGGGGAACCGTTGCATGACTACTCAAAAACTAGGCGGTATGTGAGATCGACGTTATTCAGTAAGGAGAAGCCCGCAGCGTTATGTGAAACTCCGACTTGGCTGAAGGCGATATAAACACGCGTCACGGAGAAGGAGAAGGAGACGAGATACTCTCTGTTTTGGCATTTCGATACCGTATACCTTGGAAGAAGGATGTGAGACAAGAAGAAAGAGACTCAGAGAAGAATGTTAGTGATTGCGTTGAAAACGACGAGGGCACAAACGAATTGATACTTGGCGAAACTCTCGTTGATGGTGACGGAGTTGATGATGCCAAGGAGACAATAGGGACCCCAGAAGAGCAAATTGAATGTGAGCATCCAGAAGGCCTGAAGACCGCCGCGCATTTCAACCAAGGTACCGATTAAGCGAACCTTTCGACGTGTTGTTCGACGCGCTTCGGCGATTGTGTTCTGCCACGGACAATCCTCCTTCTTCTTCCCGGGTCCCTTCCGACAACTAAAAGGACATTCGGCGGTCTTCCAAAAACGGCAAAGCCCACCAAATGAAGCGGAAGAAGGACTTGGATGAGCGCACGGCCCGGCCATCGACGTTGTCGACGGCGCGATGCCACTTGCGGTGCTGCTTCTCGGGATGCGGAACTGAACTCTCATTGGACATCCTGCACTTTGCACAGACCATTAATGTCATCGGCGCTATGAACATAATTGCCATTGTTGAGGCCATCAAGAGGGAAGAGGGGATCGGCGACCGAGTGTCGATGAGACGCGATATCGTCGACATCCTCTGCACTCCTCGAGAAGACCTTCAGGGGACCCGTGGAATTGCGATTTCCGGCACTGTAGGCCCGTGGTCGGCCGTTCAACGGGAAGCCTTCCTCTGCTGTAGACGAAGAGGCTGCATCGTTGAGTGAGAGAAGGAGAGTTTCTGACCTTCAATTGCCCGCGGCGACGGCACGGGCACACTCACAGGCTCACTCGCCGTTCTCAGGTGTCGATGTCGACGCTTCGGGGCGCATGGGACAAAGGTGCGCCAGCTGAAAACAAACGTCCCTTCTTCTATGCTATTCGCCTATAGTTTGCAACGTGCCCGTTATGCGTGGAAATGCACGAATTGCCCTATATACTTCCTCTTTCAGCAGAAAAACAGCCGGCCGACAACACCCACAGACACACTCGCAAAGATTGACGATGTCGCGGCGGTTTTACACACATCCGAGGACATTTATATCCGGCCTGCCACCCTTCCCGACGTGCACTTCACATGGGAGAGAGCCCCCGCGTGGACCGAGAACGCACCTGGGGCAGAGATCGCGGAAGCCCATAACATGACCGTGGGAGGCGCCTCGCAGCATGTAGAGGATGCAACCGTAGCATGACAATTCGATGAGATAGGGCAACACGCAGATCGACGCTAAGTGGAAGACGTTGTAGACCTGCAAGCGTGCTTGGCTCTTTTTGTGTCGAGGGAGGGAGAAGGAGGGAGCGTGAATGAAATTAAAGAAGTCGGCTCCTATTCAAAAACGCATATCCGGCACACTTCTCGCAAACAAAAGTTCAGCAATTTGAGGCATGCGCAATGGGACTTCCGCCTCGTGACGCCTCTCTCCCCCAGCGTGAATAATTGCGAACCTGTTCGAGCACAAGCATGTTGTAGTTGTGGCTTTCGAGCTCGTCCAACGTCCTCGACGGCCTTGCCAGAGGCGCCATTTTGAGGGTTCCGTTGGGATAGAGGATGAGCGAGGAGTTGCGCTTGATGAGGCTCATGATATGCTCGTAGTACCAGATATACTCCTTCTGCTCTTGGAATGTGAAGCGGGCCTCGGTCCTTGAGGGGCACTCTCTTCTTGTTTTGCTTTTCCACTCACCATACGGATATGCACTGGGGTTTGCCTTCCTGAGAGAGGCCTCGTTGAAAGATCACGAATTGCGGCATGGCACAGATCAAGGCGAGGAACCACGCGAGGGCGACCATCATATTCGTGTTGTAGCGGGGCTGCTAAAGGTTAATCGAGATTTGAGCTCTCATCAAGAAGGGATTACCGCATTCATTCGATTCATCCGGGAAGTCACATAAAGGCGATCGACGGCGATGAGGACCTGCATGTTGCCCGTGAGATGGAAGGCGAACGTTGAGACGAACTTGAAGAGTCGACAGAAGGTGTCGCCTCCATACCACTAAAGACGCAATCTTCCCCCAATGTATGCCTACCCAATAGGAATTGATCCAAAACAGCTGCGTAGGCGCGTAAATGAAGAGGATAATGAGATCAGCGACCGTCAACGAGATCTTGTACGAGAGGAGGCGCGCCGCCATTGAGTACTTCCTACGGTAATTCCGCTTGAAGCGCATAACCGTGTGCCCGCAAGCCAGGACGCCGAGCACCACGGCCACACCGTACATCCACTGGAAGATTGGAATTGCCTTGGCGCATGACTCACTTTCTCCACTTCGTAACTCCAGTTCGCCGACATCATCTGGCGCACCTGCGGGTTCTCGTAGGCGTCGGCCAGATGAATAGCCGGCTTGGGGAGAGCAGATCTCAGGTAAAGAACAAATCTCTCGACAAAACAGCTCGTAGAGAGGTTGTCGGTAACAAATTCGAACTCCGTCCACTCTCTCGGAAGTTCATCGATAAGAGCAATCTTGAGAGCCGCGGCGACAAGACCGATTTGGAGGGTCGAGAGGAGAATGGTGAAGGCGGGGAAGGTGGTGGCGGTGGAGGGCGACGAGAAGGAGGAGAAGAGGCGTTGCCCTGCAGACAACCACACACTCAGTGTCGTGAGAAGGGGGTTGTGCCGTTTTCAGCCCTCTGTCCCAGGGCTCAACACCGCCCGGAAACCACGAGACGCTGACGGACCCCGCCCACTCCGGTATATCACAGGACTCCCGGTGTCCCACAAAAACCCTTTCCTCATCGTGACTCTTTCTTTAGGTCCGTCTTGCGTGATCCCGGCTTTTCCTCCTCTTTCCTCTTCCTAATGCGCGAGCGCTTCGACTCGGTCGCCTTCGCGTCAAAAACTCGGATTCTCGTGGGAAGGCAGCTCAATCCGAGCAGAGAGCTGCGCGTGCGGCACGATCGCTTTAGTCGTTTCTGGATGAATGCGCCTTGTTCCGGGGAGCTTCCCTGGTCGACGAGCGCGAGACCTGGATGGTTACCATGCAACCGATTCCACCATGCGATACAATGACTCTTCAGCAGCAGCAACGAGGGCTCGGCTTTACTCCTGCAGCAGCCCTTCCTCTTTCAGCGAAGCCTCGAAGCCAAAGAGTTGATCTCTGGAGGCGAGAAAAGCACGTTCGCTTAAGACGGACGTGTGAGAAGGAAGGGGAAACGGGATACAAATGAAACACCGACGTCGACGCATCTTGTGACGGAGCAGCCATGCAGAGCAAACGGAATTGGGGGTCTTGATGGTCGGCCCAGGAAGAGTGGAGGGGAACGACGACCTCCGAGAAAGGCTGAGGTCGTGACTGATGACCATTTCTGGTCGAAACAATGCCTTTAACATGGAGAAGAAAGCGTGCAAGAAGATGGCTATGCAGCAGCTATTGTCTCGAGGAGTCTCTCTCACAAACTCTTATTATTATTCAGATTAGAAGAGATCGTACAAATAGGCAGAGGAAAGAATCACAACCAATTAGCAACACAGGAAGTGAAAGCGACAGGGCATTCCACAGCGACTAGAACATGGATAAAACGAAAGGAGAGGAGAAGGAAGAAGAATAGAAGGACGGACACGAAGCTCACTTATGAAGGGACGCGGGCGCGGTAGGCTGAGAGGGTGCTGTCGATCTGCGCCGTCAGCGGGTGTCGCGGTCCGTGGCTGAGCAGGGCTGCTTCCTGGGCCTGAAAACGCACGAATCCTCTTTCGGTTTGAGACGTCCGACGACGCAAAGGCAAACGCGGATGGCGGCGCTTTCCCTCAACATGCTAAGGGGCCTTATTATTTTAATGAGCGCTTGTGGTGACGAGAGAAGCAGCGAGGAATGCGCGCTCTTTGTCATGCTATTGACGCTCGCGACATTCTACTCGTTCAGACTTTCCAAAGGTTAATGAAGACAGCTGAAATACCTGAAGGAGGTAGTTGAGACCGACGTGCGTGAAGACTCCGGCGGTGGCAGACGCGACAGCTCCTTCGAGGAGTCGGAGTGTGAGACAAGGATGGCCGTCCGGAAGGAAATGCCTGCAGGTCAATCGCTCAGAGATAGAAGCGAGCGGGGGGCGACACGCATTCTAAGAACGCGCTCGAGGCAGTAGAAGTCAGCGAGGAGGGAGGGATGTCGGACGTGCCTCTCCCTCGTCTCTACCCCTTTCCCTCAAAGAGAGGGACGTTCATCCATCCTGCCACACGGCTGGATGATTGGTGAATATTTGAGTTTTGGTCATTCGACTTCACGATGCCGTGACGACGTGTTGTTGTTGACAGCTCCTCGCCACATTGGCATCCGACAGGAAATTCCATTCACCTGTCGCTCGTCTAAGGGGGAGAGAGGTCGCGACGCAATGCGTTGAATGGAGAAAAAAGAACTTTCACGAATCGCCTCGTGCTACATTTAGGTAGAATTACACGCGTAATGGACAGTGGAGAATTCCCAATCAAAGATCCTGTTTACGGGAATATGAGTGAAAGTTATGGGAAAGACAACCGAGCTGCTGGATCGACGAGGAACCTTCTGCTCTCTCCCCTTTCCCCCGAGGGTGATCTCATTATAGGTACGACAAATGCATGAGCTCCTCCTTCAGAAAGCCTAAGTCATTCCCTTACCGGCGAAGGCTAGGAGTTTAAGAGGGATGCTGCCCTGCTGCAACTAGCTAGAATGCTGTTTGAGCACCGGACATGAGTAGGACTACACGAGAAACGTCAAAACTCACTTATAAGCTTCGATTCCGACGAAGGCGTAGTGCTCGAGAAGGTCGAGACGATGAAGATCGAAGGCGAAGAGAAGGATCCGCGAGGCGAGCAACGCCGCGTGCACGTTCAGCTCCGAGAGCAGAGCGCGCGAGCCGCGGGCCGCCTCGTCGAGCACCCGTGACTCCTCCTCGATCTCTGTAATGGATTCTTTAAGAAATGTAGGAACAACAAGAAGGAACGAGAACGAGAAAGTCTAAAGTACATTTTTAGGGACTTTCTAAATCGAATGGCGTGAGCAATAGAAGAGGAAGTGCCGCTGCGCGCCCGGTCGCCGAGGACAAGACTCGGGCAGAATGGGAAATTGAGTTTATTTGGAGTTGAGGAAAGGCCATCTCGAGAAGCTGATCTTGGGCAGTCAACTAAGAAACATCGCCATATTGGAATGCGGCGGTCATCTGTTGTGAGAGCACAATGTTCACAAGAGAACAAAAACCAAAGGATGCCAGACGACAACGATGAAGTCGATGAATGGACTGAAGGGAGAGAGGAGACGGCACTCCCACGACGACTCAACCTCTCTCTCGCTCATCATTAATAACAAGAAGCCGAGGCAGGCGAGGGAACACGAGAACTCGCCCCGCCTCGGTATCTGCCCCCGAAGCGAGGCGATCTAGAAAGGCTAACCGCCCAAGGAAAGGAAGACTCATTAAAAATTTACGCCGCCTCGGGTTGAGCCGACAATTGCGCTAGAATGATCCTCAAGCACAATCTTGCCTTCGTTGAAAGTTAAAAGACCAACGAGCCCAAACGAGCTGCAAAAGTTTCTCGAAACAAGACCATCGGCTGAAAGGAGAAGGTGCGAGGGAGCTCATGGGTGCAAGGCCAAATGGACTCGTCTTCCTCCAAATTGTGTTCCCAATACTGAGGGATAGCAAGAAGAAGAAGAAACTTTCAGAGAACAGAGTTATTGTGCCTGGAGGTGAGCACAGACCGCGACCAGGCCGACACGGACGGGCGACTCGCTTTGGGTCGAAGCGCGGACTTATGAAAATGGAAGTCGGAAAAAGAGGGGTTCCCACATAAAAGATTCGACCCCACCCCCAAATGGAGGACGACTTGCACCACTCGACAAATACCGACGACACATAAGCCGAGAGTGAAAGAGTTGGCGTTGACTCGCGCGTGCATGCGAAAGAGTTTCGAGGAAGATGAAGAAGGACAAATATTAGATGGCTTTATGGCAAAGAGAGAGGAAGAGACATCATCAGTGGATGGAATAGTCGCCCGCCCGCTAGTCTCTATTCTTCTTTTTCCTCTTCATTGTGTTCCATGCAACTAAGTGAATTAGACGACTGAAGAGATGAGAGATGGGCCGACCAGCCGAAGACACGGCACAGGAGGGGGCGAAAGGAGGAAGACGATGGCCGGATGCTTGAGTGTCCCCGGGGAGATACCGACACCCGAATGAGCAATGGCAGGAAGGGCGCGAGACACGGACGCCTGCCCGACGCTCGAGACGCACAACCGATATATGAGGAGCCGAAATCAAATTACAAACGTCGTCGGACGTCTCGCCCGAAAGACGACCAAGTGACCAGGGAAGACAAACAATACTCGTGGAGTCGCCAGCACCCCGCCCTCCCCCGGATTTACTTATCTACGAAAGGCCAGACGAGGCTCGAACCGAGCGTCGTTTTCGTCTGCAGAATTGAATGACGGACGCGCGTCCTCTCCCCACCCGCCGCCTGATGACTCCTGGTCCGTCGTCGCGCGCCACTGGTCGCCCTGCCTCTCCACCCAAGTGGAACTTCCAGGAAAGATGTTTCTTCCGTTGCTTTGCAAGACCCAGACATCTAATTTAGCACCTATGTCTTGGGAGCGCAAACAGATCGTCGTGAGAATTTGAAGGAGACGCCAACAAGGCAAGAAAAGAGAAGGAGGAGACGTACCTGTGACGTCAGTACCGCTACGGAGTTTCGCTGTTCGTTGGAGCAGCCAGCGAAGACTCTGATTCACGGTTTGAGCCTGCAAGACGGGCAATTTCCTCTCCACTTCACGCCTCACCTCGCTCTTGGTATGCGAAGACGGCGAACCGCAGAGCGTGCAGACGAGAGCTTCGTCGATCCCCGGCAAGAGTGGACAGTAGCCGCCTCGGCAATGCGAACAGCGGACCGACTCGGCAACAGCGTCCTGCAATGTGAAGCTTTGAACTCTTGCGGTCATTCGTTCTCCGTTTTATGAGCTCTAGAGAGCTAAAGTTGAGGCGGAAGAGTGTGCAGAAAAGATAGGCACAGTTGTCACTAGTCCCCTTAGAGCAATCCAATTGCTTTTTGATTTCCGAGAGGTGTCAGCAAAGATGCTTTTGAACTCTAACCTACCCTGTTAGAATCGGTGCAAACTCGGCAGTCGCAGAGGAAGTAGTACTGACGAAGGAGGTCGGCTTGTCGCACCCGATTCAATTCCATGAGATCCACGTAGGAGACGCGGAGCTGCAAGAGCAACAAATAGAAAGAAGCTTATCGACGACTACATCGCTCCCCACCCTCAGGGCCCAGAAGATCAAACGAGCAACACTTACCCGGCGGTCGTACTTGGTTGTGTTCGTCGGCGAACGGAGGATAGCTCGGGCGCCTTGGAAAATCACGAAAACGTCGGGCGAGCACGAGTGGTCGTGTCCTGAGAGCCTGCAAGCAACGCGGTCGTCTCCTCCTCGTGACCAATTTCGTCGCGCTCCTCTCTGTTTCCCTTCTATTCGAGAGTTTCGAGAAGCGCGCAAAAGCAGAGCGGCGATAATGACTTACCCGACATAGAGCGCCTCGCCGAGAGTCTCCGAGTGCTCGTCCGATATGCAGAAGCAGTTTACGACCACCTAATCTCTCAGAGTTCGTATAGCAATAGAAAGCTGACCTTGCCGAAGAAGCTGAGGATCTGCGGCACAGGCGGAAGGACTTTGCGACCGAGGAAGTCGTAGAGAACATGAGCAAGACTTGCGAAGAAGTCAGCTCGTTCGGGATCCTTGCGAATGTCAGCGACATCTAAAGACATTAGTTGAAGTTTGAAAAAGGAAACAAACGATCGACGAGGTCCTTGAGAGTGCGTCCATTGAAGGTCGGCGACTCATCGTTTCTCTTGTCTCTCACGATGATCCTTCCGAGAAGCCGCGCCATCGACGTCGGCACACGAGGCGCGACGCGAACCAGACCCGCGCATTCAACCTACACAGAGAGGGTACTCAATAAATCGACAACCGACTTTGTGGTCGAGCCAGTCGTCACGCTGGCAGCTCGAATCACAGTAGTGGAGCACCTTGCAACGGGAGCATCGGTAGAGCGGCCGATCGCCCTTCCTGAAGACGAAATTGGAACTTGAAGAGAAGAATAAATGAACGAACTTGGCAAAGCACTTGGAGCACACACTTCGCAGCTTCTCCGAGACGACAGCCGCCGCGTACGGGTACTCCTCGGCCAGCGACGCCATCGCGCGTCGCCCTGCAAGCTTGACTAGAGTGAAAGGGAGACGAGAAGTCATGACAACGAATTCTGAATGGGTCCCGAAACAACGGCAAGAAGCTCGAGAAATGTTAGGATTTGCAACTTTTTTCCAATAGAATTTGACCAATATGGACAAGATGAAGTGGAAACTAACGCGAGAAGAGAACTGATGAGCCGATGAAAAAAGAAAAGAAAGAAAGACTGCTAAATATTTTCTCGCGCTAATATTGGAGGTGGGATTTTCTCAGTCCACCAGCACTGTGTACGCCTCTCGACTCAATTTCCTCGAGAGCTCTCAATGCCTCGTAAGAGAGCGAATGCATTTCGGAAAAGCACCTTAGAAGAGTTTTTACCTTTTGAAGAAGGAATCAACATTGACCAGCGGGAAACTGGTGCTACGTCTGCTCTGCACCGTCACGCACCTTCATCAAGGAGGACCTCCGAAATGTCCTCAACGGATCACTCGCAAAC
Source organism: Poikilolaimus oxycercus (assembly GCA_034700245.1). Classification (NCBI taxonomy): domain Eukaryota; kingdom Metazoa; phylum Nematoda; class Chromadorea; order Rhabditida; family Rhabditidae; genus Poikilolaimus; species Poikilolaimus oxycercus. The sequence continues at coordinate 12,506 of JAQIXL010001419.1, forward strand.
AACTACTGTAGATTTATTCGAATGTACAAGACCATGAATCCATCCGACCTCCTTATCAGCCTTCAACAGAAAGAATGTTGGCGAGGAAGTCTTTCAGTTGTTTTCTCTGCGCCCTGGAAGTTCTAACTTTCTCTCTGAAAAAACTAGCAGTTTCGGAGTTGTCCTCTGAAGTGCTTTTCTGCGTGTCGTCGCACACACTGGGCCTTGTCAAGAAAGGACAACTTCGTCTCGCACCGCTTCGACCCGTGGGTGCCACGCGAGACTTCTATTGTCAGGGATCACGCCACGGTCATGCCCACGCGATTTCATACACGAAGGTATAAATTGACCGCCACAACCGCTTGGCATCTCATTCGGTTCAATTCGAGCTTTACATCACGTTGAGGAATTATTCTCATCACTTGAATCATCCATCTTTCCTGGATCTCATTTGTTCCTCGGCGCAGTTTCAGAATCGGCATTTTCAGCTATGCTCAGGCCGGTGCTCCTGTCGCTCCTCGCGCTCGCCGTTCTTGCTCAACCAGAATGGGAGGGAGATGAAGTGACCAAGTTCGTAAGTTTCTCTTCTTTCTAAGCTCTTTTCTAGTACAAGGACATGAATGCTCCTCGAGGAGCTCTCTTCATTGAGCGTCGCTCATCTGGTGACTACGATCGTGCCGATATCCTCCGACGTCGAATTGGTTCGTGCAGGCATCTCGCCCCCAAACAACAGTCTCCCTTGCAGCCATGATTGCCGGTCGGCGACTCTTCGTGTATCCGCAATCACGGTGAACCAGAGCAGAAAACCATCCAATGCCCACAATGAATGTGTGTTAATAAAAACGAACAACTTGTCAGCGAGCTTTTATTTGTGTTGCTGCGAGGAACCGTAGATGAGAGAGAAGCAGTGCTTTGCATAAGCCAAGGAAGGAGAGATTATCGTACAACGAGAAGAATGAAAGAGAGAGGCTCACTTGCCAAATTTGAGTTTGATGGGCGCCCGCTGAATGCCGCCCTTGTTGAGGATCTGCTGCTGCTCGCTCTTGGTGAGCGCCTCCTTCTCCTTGGTGAGCTCCTGCTTCTCCATCTCAAGTTGGGCCTTCGCACGCAACACCTCGAGTCGCTCCTCGGTCTGAAAACATGTCTGTCAGGATCTGTGAGGGCGCTCGCGTGTCAGCGTCTTCGAGGGCTCATCCATTGGAGGAGGAGACATGAGCGGTGGAGTAAAAAATTGAGAGCAAACCTCGCCGGCCAACCAACCCATCCGCCTTGCGCGCCTTCCGTCGACGGTCTCCGGGCCTTCGTGAACAGCGCCTGTCTCTTTCATTCTTCATGCACAGCCTCTTGGTCCAACATCCAAATCTCTCTTTCTTCTCCTCTGTGCTGGTTCAGCTACGCTAGCGCCCCGTGGTGAAGTTTACGAATATGAGAGACGGTAAGAATTAGAAGGATTAATTTATGTACACGCGGTATGCATGAATGCACATTGAATCGAGCCATGTGGCATTTTGAGACAAGAAGAAGAAGAAGAAGAAAGACGGAGCAGAATGGAAGAAAGCGCACGGCGCCGTGTCCCGCTAGCGAAGGAGGCTCACTCACCATCAGTCGCTTCGTCTCCTCCACTTCAAGAATCTTCGCCTTGAGCTCCTTCTCGAGAACTTCGCATTGCTTCTTGAATTCTTCCTTCAAGCCACGAATTCTGGACCCTTTGAGTTGCGTTACCTCTCTTTTCTTGGTGTTTTGAATCTCCTCTCGGATCTCGGTCTCGATTTGACCACGGAGTCGCGACTCCATCTCTGTCTTGGCTGCAGCGAGGCGTTCTTGAATGATGCTCTCGAGCTGTTGGGTTTTCTCTTGCACCTGAAGAAAGACAAACATTCTTTGATTAGACTTTGGCGACAAACCCCTTTGGCAATTTGTTCGTCGAGCCATTTCTTCTCGGCCGGCGTCAGCTTGGCTACATCAAAGTCCTCGCCATTCGATGTGGAAGGAATTCTGAAAGCAATACGTAAGTTTGCCTTAGGCACGCCTTTTGAAACTCACTCGATATCCTTCTTGAGTAGAGCGCCAATTACAGTAGCTTGAGGTGAATAGCTGGGAGAGCGCCGACGGGAGCGTCTGTCCGAGTAACGGTCACGGTCACGGCGTCTTCGATCACGGGAGTCGCCGCGACGTCGTCGGTCCCTTGAACGGCTACGACTTCGACTTCGGCTTCGACTGCGACGACGATCGTTGCTGCCGTCGCGACTTCTTCCCATTGCTCTGGAACCGCCAGATTGCTTCATGGTAGGGAGGGAAACGTGGCGTTTGAAGGAAGCGTCGAAAGTGATTCGAAGATGTTTCTTTGAAGAGGAATGTGCAATCGATGAGAAGAGGCAGGGAAGGCGCGACGGGACCCGCTTACGCGGGCAAGGACATACCGTAGTTCATAAACGCTTTCCTTATTCGCGTTGTTAGCACTTTCCTTATGGAATAAGATCCAATGTGTCGCACATTGCTGTGAAATAATATCGAAAAATTCACACAGAGGCCAACTGTGAAGTTTGTTTGCCCCTTTAAGCGATTGCGTTGAAAAGAGTTTATTAGAACGCCTTCAAAGAAGCGCAAAGCGTAGAAGCTCGCCGAACGGAATGGAACAGGAATGATATAGAGATCGGAAGAATCTGGCATGGAATGAAAGCCAAAGCAAAATAGGTCCAAAGAATCTACAGTACTCAAGGAACGGAGAGGGAGCTCCGCAACAGGACAACATTTCTGACTTAGACGATACCAGGATGACAACCAAGCGTTAGATGAGAGGAAAACGGAGATCGACGAGAGAAGGAGGAGTCGGATGACTAGAAGAGACATAGGAACTAACTCTAAGTGAATCTGCGATTCGGATCGAGAACAGTTTTGAGATGAATAAAAGATGATATCTGGCAAGATTGAGGAGGCGAGACTGAGGATGTCGTTTCCTTTTGCTGATTCAGCGCGTATCACAAGGCAGACAGAACCGTTGCGTTATTGGGAGAAGAGAAGTTACTGAAGATCGTGAAGAGATGTTAGTCGAATTGATACAATGTGGTGGGCATTCCTCTGGACTCGGGCACCATCGCCTCCTCGGCACTAAAAGTCGCTAGATGGTTCAGGGACTCGCTCGATGCTCACCTAGTCGTCACTGAGGTGGGGAAGATCATTCCATCGGAGGAATCATTGGGACTCTTTGGCGAGTTTGGTCCCTCTGACGAGCGTCCACTGTCAGTGTTCACTCGTGCTTGACTGTTCTTCTTCATTCCCTGATACTTCTTTTGGCGTGCTCGAGAATTCTAAAACGAGTTTTATTTTTGGTTTCAACTTACCTGAAACCAAACTTGAGTAACACGTTTGCTGAGTCCAGTCATATTCGCAATTCTTTCCAAGTCAGCACCATCCGGATTACTATCCACTTGAAAGTGGGCCTGGACAGATTTCTGTTGAAAGTCTCGAGACGTTACCTGCAGAACGGAGAGTTGTTCCTCAGCGAAGGTGGTGCGCACTCGCTTTGTCTTCTGCTTTTGGTGGCCTGAACAGAGTTACCATACTTTGAAGCTTCAGATATCTCTTGCCTGAATCTCCATCGACTAGCTCAATATAATGCTGCTTGCACAGAAGTCGATTGTCTTGAAGAGCGAATTCCTCTCCAGTGCTGAGTTGCCGTCGACATTGATCACAAGAGAAGCAGGCGAGGTGGTAGACGTGGGAGCGAGCACGTCGAACCCAGTCCGTCGGCTGGATCACTCTTTCACACGAGGCACATTTCGTCCCATAGTGCCGGCTGCAAAAAGTTACCGTTTCTCTCGAGCTCGATCTTCTGCTCAGGTTCTGTCCTGGATTAAACCGGGCAACGCAAAATATCTCTTCATGCTAATGTTTGAGTCCCATGAATACACCTTCGTTAGTTGTTGAATATTCGGTTGATTGGCACATGGTTCAAAGGAACAACGGTGTCCTCAGGAAGAGGGAGAAGGAGAGAGGAGGAGGGAGAGGCGAAGGAGCATCTGCCGCGAGTCAAGTGCAACAGGCCTCTAATCCTCCCAATTTCGGTACCTTTCATGTGGCGTCGTGTCCGACACGACCAAGTGTTTGCGAGCTTCTCCTTCTCTACGCATCCTCTCCCCTTTCGGCTCGTTTAGCATGATTCAATTTGCATAGTCAGCTTGCTAGAGACACTGCTGGGAGAAAGGAGGACCGGGAAATGGACAGTGAAAAACAACAGACGGCCGCTCTCCTTCGGTATGCCCCTACTACCCCTACCCAAGTCGCCCTTTGAGTGCAGGGAGCATCGATTCGATTGCCGCCCCGGGCCATATATCAGCGTCGACACGGAAGGAGAGAAGGGGGAACGGAGAGCGCGTGCCACACCTTGTTGTAGAGAGAGGAAGGACAGATGCCCGCTTCACCTCCTCATCCACCCTCCTCGTTATTACGAGATTAGCAGCCAGCCGAACCTCTTCAAGACGTAATCGTGAAGAAAAATGCAGCAGATGTGCGTGGAAACAGTGAAGAAGGAAAGACCTTCTTGAGGTGTCCTCCCAGCCATTCTCGACCTCTTGGCCCTGGACCCCCGGCTGTCGTGAATTTCAACTCCGACGAGTCGACGCGGACAAAGCCGAGAAAAGTCAAAGCGGGAAGGCAGTTTCCCCTCTCCGGCTCCCGAAGCCTAGACTTAATTTGATTTAGACAACGCGGCTTTTTCTCTTCCATGCGCGCGACTTGAAGAAAGATGCCTCACTCCATCCAGTTGTTTCAGTTGTTTGACCGAGGAAAATGAATGGAAACATATGAATGATTTCCAAGAAGGTGAGAGATGAGGGAGGGTTTTCAAATTCGAACCGCGCTTATGAACATAGACAAGAGAATTCTTCGAAGTTGAAGACTTTTGCAGGAATTGTGCAAAAATCGCTTTCGTCGTTAGATCAAAGCTCTGTGTTCGCGCTCTCTCTTTGCCGCCCCGAATATGGAACCGCCCTTATCTCGTAAGGAAGGCGTACGGCGAGTCACAGACCTGTTGTAGCAATGCTTGCAGTAGATGCTGCGGTCGCGGACGAAGCATGAAGGGAAGGTCTCCAGGCTGACCGAGCACTCCGCACATCGAAGACATCTCGCATGCCAGTAAGCGTCGTTGACGGCGAGGAGCGTCCGTTCGAGGATGAGCTCGGAGCAGGCGCAGCAGACCTCGGCCTGAGAGGAGGAGGTAGCTCGCGTGCAAACGCGTCGGCCGCCACAGTCCTCGGTTCTCATGGACTCGGCAGGGGAGACGAAGTCCCGGCCAATCGCAGAGTCACCGTGGCGGCCCGACGACAACGGCGCACACAAGGGGGAAGCGCGCGTAATCTCACACACTCGTGTCCGAGCGTGAGAACGCGGCTACCGGACGGAGGGGCGGCGGCTCACCTTTCCAGGAGGAGTGAAGGCGCTCGCCGCGAAGTCGTGCACCGCACCGCCGCTCTGTCCGACGACGCCCGTCGACGACGACTCGTCCACGAGGCCATTCACGCGAGTCGCCGCGAGTCCTTCGAGTTGAAGGAAGTCCGCGCTGGCGGCGGCGGCCGCTGTCGCGGAATCAACGGCGCACGACGAGGCGAAGGAAGGCGAGAAGCCGTGCACCTCCATGAAGCCGCCAGCCGGGGCCCGCTAACGAGCCAACAACGGACGCCTAACGAGCGCGTCCTTATAAGCTTACTGTAGGTCCCCGGAGCGGCCCTCGAATCCGGCGAGTCTCGAGAGGCGCCGCCTCTTCCCT
>JAQIXL010001420.1:0-18240 GCA_034700245.1 Poikilolaimus oxycercus
TTTTTAACATCTGTAATTTTAACTTTCTAGGGTCCAGTCGAGGTCGAACAGTGACATCCGTGAGCAATGGCCAAGTCCAAGAACCACACGAATCACAACCAGAGTGAGTGCTTCTATTTTTTTTTCTCTTGCTTTTGCTTTTCTTACCATATGAGCTATTGTTATTGCGATTCTTTCAGACCAGAAAGATCATCGCAACGGCATCCACCGCCAGAAGAAGCAGCGATACATGTCGATGAAGGGCGTCGATCCGAAGTTCTTGAAGAACCTCCGCTTCGCGAAGAAGCACAACAAGAAGCACGCTCACAAGAACGAGTCCTCGGCCTAAGCGACGACGGTCGTTTGTTGTTGATTTCTGGATAAATTTTTCTCTTTGATCATTGTTACACTCGTTGGTTTGTGACGGATATCCGTGGAATGTTAAAGCATGGAACACTTCTTCGTCGAGTCGACTTGGTATAGAGTACAGATGCGAGACGACGTCTTGTTACGCAAATTGATCGCTGACGGAGATGGAACGGGCGAAGAGCGGCGGTTTCAATTGCTCCTGGCTTCCCTTCAAAAAGCTCTTCGAGCCGAAGGACCGTCGGCGGCCGTTGAAGCGGCGAAGGCTCTGAAGCACCTAGAGGCGATGGAATTGTGTATCAAACGCCAGAAGCTTCAGGCAAAGATGAATGCAGAGCAGGTAGAATTCATGTTTCGCACAGTGAAAACGGTTTAGGCAGCCGATTACGTTATTTTGGAGCAAGATGTCGACAAGGAAATGTTACGGGTTGCCGAAAGTATGGAGGAGGCGAAGAAGGAACTGATAGCAGCAAAACTGATTCGCAAGAATCGCCAAGAATACGATGCTCTAGCCACCTTGATCAATCAAGTATGTTTTACAAACGGTCAGTGTTATATGTTTTAGGTGCCGTCTAGAGATTCGACCGAACGAAAGCTTGCTGAAATTCGCGATGAACTCGTCTCACAGCAGGAGCGTCAAAAAGTCTTAGAAGCAAGGGTTTGCCATTGATCCTTGTGCATCCTCTTTCATCTTCTTTAGCTAGCGGATAGAAGGACGCAATTCCAGGCCTTCAACACATTCTTGTTGAGTTTCCAGAAATTCCTTACAGGCAAGTATTGTTTGTTTGCAATAGTTTTGTGTAGATGATGAAGACGCCGTCGAAGCCGGAGGGTCAGGTAACCCTTCGACTCCCTGATCTTCAAACACAAACTGATCTCTCTTTTGCTCGTAACCTTATTTGTACAAGAAGATAAACGATTGGACAGAGACGACGGTACGGCTGTTTCTTGAGCTTTGGTGGGAAGTCGCAGAGAGAAGAGAGCAGGGGCGGACGGGGTTCTCTCGAGGGCCGCCGACTACACGCGCGCTGTTCCTGCCTGTCGACCTGCCCGCTCTGCCTCTCTGCCCCTTGCCTCCCCTCTCTGCATTGATTGTGTCGAGGCGTCTTCAGTCTGCGCCCTCCTCTCCCTCCCTCTCTCTCTCCCCCTAATCGTGTCTGCGCGTCGGGGAGCGCCCACTCTTAGCACTCGGCGTGCATCGCTCTCGGCGCTGCTCGTCCGCCTCCCGTCTCAGCCCGTCCGCACTCCCAAAAGGGATGCTCATTTCTCTCTCATTCTCTTCAAATTATTGCGTCGTACGTGTGGCTGCGGGTGCCCGGCAGGTGATTCCTTCGCCTTCTCCTTCTCCTTCAGTGCCGTTGCTTCCTCCTTTCATCCACCGCCCCAACTCGTCCCTCCTCTGGAACCAACGCTGCCCCCTCGCTTTCGGATGTCCCGTGGTGACTTGATCCTCAATCTTCCTCGTGGGAGACCTTGTCGATGTCCACCAATTTTCTTATTCTTTCTAGTGATCGGAAGAAGAGAGAGAACGGTGGGAGAGGGAAGGGGCAGGGGAGGGTCGGGCAGGCGCCCTCGTGCTCGCTCGCCCTTACAACGCGCTATCAATCGATAGAGAGTCTTGTGGTCGAGACTTGCAGACTCCTTCTATGGGAGAGCGTTGCTGAGACGAGAAGATGGCCTACGAACTCGGCGGCGCAGTCGGTGGCGGCGCGGGCGGCCTCTTCGGCTCCTGGGGACTGCACACGCCGCAGTCGCCCTTCGCCCCCTTCGCCACGCAGCAGTTCCCCCTCTTCCCCGATCTGCGTGCCGCTCAAGCTCCTGTGGTGGCGCCGCCGCGGCTGCCCGCCGAGGCGAAGGCCGAGCAGATCACCGGCTTCGGCCAACTCACCTGGCTCTCCTCCAAGGCGGGACTCATCACGTGCAAGAACAAGATGGTCATCTCCTTCCAGATCAAAGACTTCTGTGACCAGGTTGTCCTCCAGCTCCCCTTCCTCAACTTTGCAGCAACTCACGGATCTCACCGCTGTCCTTCGTCCCGGCTTCACCCTCTCCTTCCAGGCACAACTCTCCGAGACCAGTGAATACATCGCCACTCTCGTGTCACCTCTGCACGGCGCTGTCTGTTTTCTCTCTTCTTCTCACTCTTCTCAGGAATCGGAGAAAGTGTTTGCGGGAGCGGGCGAGGTGGATCTGGAGGCCGTCGCCGGGGGCACGTCGTCGCAGCTGCCTCCCTCGAAGGAGTCTTATTCTCTGCAGCTCGAGCTCAAGGCCATCCCCATGTTGCTCGCCATCTTCCAGCGTCATTCGCTGCCTCAGATCCAACTGTCGAGGTTTGTTCTCCCCCTTTCTTCCATCTTCTCCTTCCAGCCTTCACTCACAGATCAGCAACTGCGGCGACGAGGAGCTCTTCCGCTATGTCGGCTCTTCGAGTCTCAAGCGTCGTCAGTTCGTGGAGCGTCGTTCGCACCTCTTCCGCCTCGCCCCCGACGACCTCATTGGTCTGCAGCCGGCTTGGCTCTACGACACCGTGCGCCTTCTCGCCTCTCATCTGCTTCGTCGTGGCGGAGTGACGGCCATCCAGAGTCTCTATGAGTTCTATGTAAACTCGCCCGAGGTGCCCCTCGAGACCCGCGAACAGATCGGCGATGGTTCGTTTGTCCTGAGAAGACTCTTGAATGAGGACTTGCAGGTCGCAGCGAGTTCCTCCAACTTGTCAACTCTCATCCTTGGGTCTTCGCCCTCTTCCCATCTCGAGTCTACGTCGCCGTTCGTCGCAATCTTCCCCACTTCGACTATTCCTCCTTCGTCAGTCTTGTAAGTGATCCTCTCTCCTCTCTCAACTCTTGCAGAACTTCGCTGACTCGGATCTCTTCCGTCCTCGCACGATGCCCTTCGTGCGTCCCTCGCTCACCCGTTCCATGTCCTCGCAGCCGATGTCGCATCCTCGCAAGCTCTCCGTCACTCCCCTCACTCCTTCTTATGTCTGGGATCCCTCGCCTACTCCACCACCACAGAGTGATCCCTGGCCATCTCTCTTCTCCTCTTCTTCCTCTTGGCGCACCACTCCTCCGGCCTCCACGGGCAAGGTCTCCGTGGCCACTCAGACAGAGCGCAACACCGTCGACACGGGCGTCGGTCCCTCCGAGAATCTCTGTGCGACGTGTCGTTGTGGCTGCAGCCGCGGTTCACCCGCCGGCTCGGGTCCCGTCACTCCGCCGTCCACGTCGTCGACGGAGTCCTCGCAGCCCTCGCCGGCCGCCGCTCTGCCCGCTCCCATCAGCTACTATGACCCGTTCTCGTCCAAGTTCTCACTGGGAGATCTGTCTGCCGAGTTCAAGACGGCCCTCGATCTGTGAGGGTCTCCTCGTCGATTGCTAGCTTCTCTTCTCTTCTTCCTTAGTCCCACGCTGTGTTCTCTTTCTGCGATCTTCTTCCGAGTGGGTGCAGTATTGGTGTTGGTCGTTTCTCCTTCATCCCCTCCCCCCTCCCCTTCTCCTCCTTCTCCCCGTCGACACGCGGTATCCATCGCCTTTCAGCGAGTGGCCGTCCACAAGTCTCGTCCTCAGGGCTCTAGTCAACGGCCGCAGCCAGACGTTGCCATTCTTCACTTCGCCCTCCTTGCTCAGAGTCCTCTCCCCCTTCTCCTTCTCTCTTCCTGCTTTACCGTCGCTCTCTTCGCACTTCCAAAGGCTCCTTTAGTCATAATTCACACAGGTTGATGGACTCAACCCTGAGAGATTCGTCCCTTCTCCCTCTCCTCCTCGGTTCAGGTCTCTCCTGGCGAGTCTCGGTGTCCCCTCTCCCGCGCATCTCCTCTCTGCTCTCCTCGGACCGTCGTCTTTCCCTCGAGCGGGTGTCCTCGTCTCTTCTCCTCGCGAGCCTTCTTCCTCCTCTCACTTCTCATCTACTCCACGCCTATGTATTACTCTCACTATATCATAATCAATAAACGGTTCCTCCACTCCGCCTTCCACTCTCCTCCACACAACATCAAGAAGAAGAAGGCCGAAGAGAGTCGCCTACCGTAGAGTCGCCGCCCCCGGGCCGCCCGCCCCTCCGCAGTTGGCCATGTCCCTGCCACCGTCGCCTCCCTCGTCCTCCTCTTCCCCACCCCTCAAATTCTCTATCGAAAGGATCCTCGCCGACAACGAAGAGCGTCGACTCGAAGAGGACAGCGTCGCTGGTCTTCTCGGTCTCGGCTCCCTCTTCTCCCTCAGCTCTCTTTCCGCTGTCATCAAGCAAGAGGAACACTCGAAGAAGTCTTTCGAGTGCCGTCATTGTGGCAAGGTTGGATTGAATAAGAAGAGAGGAGGCTCTAGGTCTTCAACGCTCACTACAATCTCACTCGCCATTTGCCCGTCCACACAGGAGTTCGTCCTTTTCTCTGCAAGGTTGGAATTGTGAAGGAAGAAGGATCTTCTCAGGTGTGTGGCAAGTCCTTCCGACAGGCGTCGACTCTTTGCCGCCATAAGGCGAGTCTCCTCCTTCTTCATCCATAAACTCTATTTAGATCATCCACACGGAGCAGAAGCCCCACGCCGTGAGTCTTTCCAATCTTCATCCACATTAGTGGGAGACGGGGAAGGGACGAAGGCGCACGGCTGCAGGAGGCCTTCGCCTCTCTTCTCCTCCTCTAAACCTGTCACAATGGAGCATTCACATGCTACCGTAGTGAAAGAGGAAGAAGGACAGACAAGCGGCAACCAGATCTACAGTAGAGAGGGCGAGAAGAAGGAGTTGTGCATTTGCAGTGTGGCACCTGCGGGAAAGCCTTCAATCGTTCTTCCACGCTCAACACGCACATCCGGATCCACCTTGGTGAGTGCTTCTTCTCCTCGTGTCCAAGCTCTCCACCCCCTCTCCTTCCTGTCCTCCTCTCCGTTAGCCTCTTCACATTAGCCTAATGACCCCGTGGAGTACTGTAATTGCCGGAGGGAGGGGACCTTGGAAGAGTGGCGACACTCGTCTCGAGGAAGGCACGAAGGCCTAAGACGGCCGCGAATAAACAGCAAGAAGCGAGCACTCCTCACTCAGCTCTTTTCCAGGCTTCAAACCCTTCGTCTGCGAGCTCTGCGGCAAAGGATTCCATCAGAATGGTCACTCTTTCCTCTTTCAATCTTCTCGCATTTCAAAGATCTTTTGCCTAATTCCATCAGTTGAATTGAGAATACCGGAAACAAGATACCAAAAGAATTGATTGAATGTTCCCAAGAAAGACGGGGTTTCAGGCAACTACAAGAATCACAAGCTCACTCACAGTGGAGAGAAGAGACATCGTTGTCCCGTGTGTTCTAAAGCCTTCCACCAGACTTACAACCTCACCTTCCACATGCACACTCATCAAGAGAAGAAACCCTTCGTCTGTCACGTGGGCTCATTCCTCTTTCAACATCTTCTTCCAGGTGTGCCACAAGGGATTCTGTAGGAACTTCGACTTGAAGAAGCATCTCAGGTTGGGAATGATCCTAAAGAAAGAACTGTGTTCAGGAAGCTCCACTCGACGGGCGAAGTGTTGTTGCCTCGTTGAATTTCCTTCTTCTTCTTGTGCTCCTTCCTTCTCCTTGCCCCTCTCATGTCCTCGAAGGCGGCGGTTCTGCTCGTCGCCTCGTGTCGTCGACGGCGTTTTTCCACTGTCTAAATGATATTTGCCAGTTGACAAAAGGCAGACTTGCGTGAAATTTCACGCTCCGTCAACGACTGGAAGGGGGCCGCGTCAATGGGTTACGGTGAGGGGGAACGCCTTGGAGGCGCCAGTCTTCCGGCGACCTCGACTGCCTCTCTCGAGCAGTCCTCGACCCCCACGGCGAGTGTTGCTCCTTCGAGGATTAGACAGTCGAGATGCTCTCCTCACTCTGCCAGGCACACCCAGGCAGACTCCAGCAGAAGGCCCTCAAGGACAAAGACCCCTTCGGGCCAACCTCACCCACTTTTTTGCCTCTCTTTTTCTTGTCAGCTCCGATTCGAAGAGAGAAGATGATGAAGAAGAGAAAGTGAATTTCTTCCTCTCTCAAGAACTCCATTGTCATCTCGGATACTTGGGGAGGGATCTGAACGAAGATTTACAAAAGAGTGAAGAAATGAGAACTGATTGGGGAAAAGCTTTCCTTTTTCTCGTCTCAGCGAGAGGAAAGAAGCTTGCCACTTATACAAAGCCGTCACGAGAAGACTCTCCCTCTACATTGCTTGTTGAGACACACGGGGACAACTCTTATGTTACAAGTGATGTATTTCTAGAAGCAAGAGGCACTATAAAAGTCCCAGTTGCAGAATTCTCTAGAACTCTTTTCTTGAAATGAGCAAACGATTCCAGGTTTCTCCCTCTTCAGTAGTCTTCTCATGTCCAGTTTGTTCCCGTTCCAATTGAAAGTGAATGTTTGTAGAGCGTGTGGAGGAGGGCGAGAAGAGATCTCCCTCCTCTCTCCTTTCCCCTTCCAAGCCATATCCACTCCATTTGTGAATCCGGCCGATAACGAGGTAATGGAGAGTTGCAAAGAATGGGGACGGGGTCGACGGCGATGAGAGGGGGGGGGGAGGGAAAAAGGCGCCGGAGACCTGAATCCCCCTTCAACCACAAAAGGCCTCTTTCCTCTGGAAATGCTCGTCCTTCTCCTCTCCTCGAATGAAAGGAGAAAGAAGGAGCGATGGCACGTGCCCCGACGGTTTCCCGCATCTGTGAATAAACGACGAAGATGAGGCTTCGTGCCGCCCTCGACAGTAAATCCTCGAAGGAGGAGGGGAGGGGGGAGAGGTCAGCGAGGTTCCGGTGCGGGGATGTTTGCAGTGGCGGCGGCACTCCTTTGGCAGGCTGCGTGTAAACCGCCGCTTCATAAATCAGAGGAAGAGGCGGTGGCCGAGGAGGGCCGAGAACGCGGCCGGGTCCCCATTTCAGTCGGGTCCTTCCCCTTCCCTCTCCCCTTCTCTTCCCGACGAAGGAGGTCGCACATCGGCCTTGACCGCGACGCATCCAGGGGGACAGCCGGCTGTCGCCTCGCTTGTCCCTCGCCTCGCTGTAATCCCCGCTCACACTCGATGAGACTCCATGGCTCTTCGGGTTACATGCAACTACAAGGCCTCCTCCTCTTCCTCCTCTTGCTCCAAGTCTTCTCTATTCGAGGTGAAGGTTTTCCCTCTTCTCCATGTTCTCCAGCCTCAACCGCCAAATGCGCCTCACGTTCCCTCACCATCGAGTCCGAGAAGACGTTGCGTGGTCGAGTCCTCGAGGAGACGCCCGTCAACTCTCTCCGGGAATGTCTCCTCTTCTGTCTCGACGTGAGTCCTTTTTCTTTCTCGCTGCATGATCCAGAAAGAGAAATGCGAGGGAGTCAACTTCGTACTTGACGTGCGCGGTCTTTCCTTCTGTCAGACGATGGACACGTCATCCGAGTCTCCCGAAGATCAAGCTCCCCTCTCGCAGAGTGTCATCTACTCAGCTCAAGTCTACTGTCTATCTTCTCCTCTCGAGGCAACTCGATGTTCTCCTTGGTCCTTCGAGAGATTCCCGGGCAGATCTCTGCAGTCGTCTGCCTCCTCCCTCGCCTTGGCCACAGAGCAGCTTCCTCTCGAGGAATGCCTCGAACTCTGTCTCTCGAGGTTTCTTCCTTCTCTTTCATTGAGTCTTCAGTCCGAGTTGTCGCTCGGTGTTCCATTCAGCGGTGTCGAAGGAGTGTGTGACGACCTCGATCAGTCTCCACTCCGTCTACAATCCTCGTCAGTTCTTCGTCGCCGACGACTCCACGGACCTCTATGAGAGAGCATGTCCTTCTCGTGGGTCTCCTTCCTCCCTTCAGCCTTCAGTCCTCACCCCACTCGCCTCCTGCAATTTCTTCCGAATTCGAGGCGGCGGCTTCGTGGATGCCTTCGACGAGGTGCTGGAAGAAGTGTCGGGTGTGGAGGACTGCGAGTTGCGATGTCTTGGGAGAACATTCGGAGGTGAGTCTTTCCTTCTAAAGAGAGAGGGGAATAGATGCGAGTGACGCGGTGTGTCGATCTTACACCTTCAACGAGGCATCTCGGCGCTGTCTCCTCTCGCACTCGACAGGCCGAGTCTTGGGTCGAAGTCCCCTCGAGAGGGACGACGTCGCCCTCTCGACTGGAGATCTCGACGACTGTCTCGACTGTCTGCTCCCTTTCCTCTTCCCTCCAATCATTCCAGTGTCCCTCGTCTGCATGGAGGACCACGTCGAAGTCAGGGGCTCCACCCTCAAACTCCTCAATGCAACTCTGAGCACAAAACGGGCAGGGAAGACTCTGTGCGAGCGACGGATTGTCAACTCTTTCACTTTCAATGTGTCACTTCTTTTTGAGGAATGCGGATTCGAGAAGACCGTTCGTCCTTTGTTCGGGAGGAAATTGTTGCAGGAGAATCCATCACTCGTTTACTCGGCGCCGGTCTTCCTCAAGGAAGGCTCCACGGATCTCATCACAATTCGAGACAAGTCCATTCAGGTTTTTTCTTCTTCTTCTCCAAGCACTCCTTACAGGTGAAATGTCGAGTGCACATGGAAGTGGAGAGGGAGCAATCGCTCTCCTTCGATCTCCACGTCGAGAATCAAAACGAGACCAAGTCTCTCATGTGAGATGAACATTTTGGTCAAGAGAAAGAGTTCAGCAATGTGGATTCTGTTCGATTCGCGCCTCGACGAAAAGTGACGGAGCCGCGTTTCCGTCTCGAGGTTCTGGATGAGGAAGGCCGCGAAGTGGAACGAGTCCGAGTGGGAGGTCGAGGCTTCCTCGCGGTATCCCTCTCCGAGTCTGCAGCCGCCGACGAGGCCTTACGAGGACGGGCGGACCTTCTGGTGTCGGACGTGTGGGCTCACGACGTGGCGTCCTCTTCCTCTTCCGTCGAGTTGGTCGACTCTCGAGGGTTGGTTCCCCCTCATTTAAGTGAGAGAGGAGTAGTTGTGTGTTGGAGACAGAGGTGGTGGGCGGCGTGCGTCGCGAGTCCCCATCGCGACTTCTCATCGCCGTCAATTTCTCGGGCTTCCCCCCTCAGGTGCCCTTTCTATCCCCCTCCCCCATCCCCTCTTCCATTGCAGAGCGAGGTCTATTACACGGCCCTCGTCAAGTCTTGCGCCAGTCCTTGCCAGCCCGCATGCAACGAACATCTTTGGAAGGACGAAACTACAAAGAAGACCTCCAAGTCTGCTCCCTTCAGAAGACGAAGGGCCGCTGACGAAAGACTTCTGCATATCTCTCAAGATGTCTATCGGGTTCCCTTTCCCCTCCCTCCGAGCATCTTCAGGTTCGTGGTGGCCGAGTGCAGCTCGTCTCCACCCTCAGCGACAATCCCGAGACGACGACCGAGGTGGAAGAGGCGCCGGTCTCCCGGGTCTCAGTGCCCTCTCGATGGGATGCTTGTCTGAGTGAATGGACGTGTCTCCTCACTCTCCTCCTCGTCCTCCTCCAACTCCTTCTCGTCGTCTCCTGTCTCTGCATCGTCTACTTCTATGCTCAGGTCTCTCCTCTCTCCCTCAAGATTCTTCAGCATTGGCGTCGCCGAGTGTTGGCCGTGCCGCCACCCGAGGTGAGGCCGAGCGAAGCGACTCGCAAGTGAGAGGAGTTGTGCCTAGTCCGAGAGGAGTTGTCTTGTTCTGTCGAATCTCTTTATGGGCTCCCGAGGAGCTGTTTGAAGCATTCCACTCTGAGCTTATGAAGTCGAGACTAAAAGGATTTCCTGAGCAATGGGGCTTCTCTGTCGCAGCCCACTCGACCCGCACAACGTCCTTCTCCTTCCTTCCCTCTCACTCCTCAAAGAGCCGTCTCCGGAGGAATGACGCGCGACACTGCCGTCTCTTTGCGTGAGACGACGGAAGTTTTCGACAGCACCGGCTTCTCTCCTCTTCGAATCGTTTTGAGGAGCATCTCCTTGAAGGAAGGATTCAACCAGGCGTAGAGAATGGGATTGACCACATTCGTGAGCATGGCAATGCTGAAGATCGTAAGGGGAGGAGGAGAAACTTGCCTGTGGGTGATCATGGAGGCGATGTAAGAAAAGTCCGTGGAACCGTCGACTCCATGAAAGACGCCGTCCTGGTATTCGATAGCGATGGTGAGGGCGTTGTGGGGCAGCCACGTCGCTCCGAACATCAACACCTGCAAGGGCTCATCACTCCTTCTTCCCCCGTCCAAAACACATGACGGCAAGGCTTCCCTCTCTTTTTTTGAAGGCGCCACTTTCTTGCAAGCCTTCTAGACGACATGAAATTAGTAGCAATTTGCAACGTAGCGTCGACGACGAGTGGAAGGCGAGAAGAGGGGAAAGGGGAGGAGAGAAGAGAGACTGACCATCGAGGCGAGGATGGTCGTCGTCCGACGTTGTTGGGCGACGACTTGCAGACGCTGCTTCTCCTCGCCTCGAAGTGACGCGTCTTCCATGGAACCTCCATTCTTCATCAAAGATCATTCTCTCCGAAGAGGAAGGCTCACCCCGTTCGTCGCCAGAATGGTGCTCGTCTCGAGGAGATGGGAGCGCTCTGTTAATTTCCGGAGTCTCACCTAAAACCCTTCCTTTGAAGGAAGAAGGAGAATGCCGACCTCAGCTCTTCGTCGAAGTTTATAGAAAATGGTGGAATAGCAGACAGCCATTGTGGCGAAAGGAAGAAGGAATTGAGTGGAGAGGACGAGGAAGGAATAGCCTCTTCTCATGGACTGACTCGGCCAATGCTCGTTGCAGTACTGCAATCAACGTCTCTTCATCCACGAGACACTAGACACGTGGGGCGAGTGGAGATGAGTGGCCATCGAAAGTGAAAGACACACCTCTCCACAGTAGCCGGGGATCTTCTCGGTGACCATGTACCAGCCATAGGGCAGACACACCACCACCGACACCACCCACAACACCAACGCCATCAGAGAAGCCCCGCGAACACTCATCGCCTGGCGGTGAGGACGGACCACGAGGTTGAAGCGGTCGATGGCAATCGAGGCGAGACTGAAGAAGGTTGAAGATGAAGGAGAAGAGAACCTCCAAGTGGAGACGAAGATGGAGACGCCTTGCACCATTGGAAGAAGATGGCAGAAGGGAGAGCCGAAGTACCACGTCTTGTAGATGTTTGTTACTGGAGTGAAGGGCAATGACAAGAGACAGACGATGACGTCGCTCAAGGCGAGGTTGAGGATGAAGATGTTCTGGACTGTCTGCAACGACCTCTTTCTCTCTCCCTTTGAAGACCTGGAGATGGCGATGCTTGAAGGTGAGATAGATGATGGCGGAATTGCCGGCGAGGCCGAGGACGAAGAGATGCAAGTAGAGAACAGCGAAGAACCCGATGACGAAAGGATTGTTCGTGGGGTCGGGGCGCTCGTCGACGTAGGCCACGCACGAGGCATTACCCTCACCCGTCATCTGAAGACTTGATCGCCGTCGTGGGCCAGGGCGGAACGGCGGCGAAGCGGGACGAGTCCGCAACCGAGGGCGGCGCCGCCCTTCGGCCTCCCCCTCTGCCTCCCCCTTGGCAACTGAGCAGCCGGGATCAAGGATGTGTAAGCGGTTTCCCTGTGAGGAATGCCTCTTCCGAGACGAGGACAGCACAAAGCCTCCCTCTCCCTCTTCTCTTTTGATGAGAAGCACAAATGAGGACGAAGCTTAGTGCGTGTCCTTCTTCTCGAGGGGCGAGGCAAGGAAGGTGAGAGAGGACTCCACGCACGCACGTCCCTCTGTCAGAAAGAGCACGGCGCTCAAAGGGTCCATGGGACCATCTCTGACATGAGCCGAAATCCAATTTTGGAGCAAAAGAATCAACGAGAAAAACATGAGCTTTGTGGAGAACTGTTTGGGTGTTCGTGGAATGAAATAGGAACGAGGGAAAGGGGAGGGGGGGGGGGGGAAGGAGGGAGGGCGAGTGGAAGCAGTCTCGTCCGCCTCCTGACAGGTCGTCGCTTCGAGCACAACAAATTGCCATGCAGGGAAGGGAGAAGGCGATCCACTCAAGCCCGCATCCACGACAAGTGACGACGAAGGAGACTCGAGGAAGACGAAAGCAAGGGGTCAACCCCCTCCTTCCAAGCATTCTTCAAACAAGAGAAGAGGAGGTGGAAGGAAGAAAAGAAGGAGAGAGGGAGGATGGAAGGGAGATGGCGGGACAAGCGACGTCGCCTGTAGAGTGGCGCTCCACGAAGAGACTCGTGAATAATTCGTTCGTGCACTTTGATCGGGAGAGAGAAGAGAGAGGAGAAGCCGTGGCCCTCAAGGAGAATCTCGTCTTCGGCTCCTTCTCCTTCTTTCGGCTTTCTTCTGCATAAATGTATGAGGGTCTCGGAGAATAGAGAGGTGTCTGCTCGCCCTCTGTCCTCATCTCCTCCTTCAACCCCAAATTTGGCGTCTCCCCGTCACGAGTTGCACGTCGTTTAACTAGCAGTTTGGAATGGCGACGAGAGGGGAGAGGGAAGGGAGAGGGGAGGGGAGGACCGGGGTGAGGGCGGCGACGTGAAGCGAGAATCCCTCGAGTGACACGCGAATTGTTGGCACACGGCCGCATCCGAAATGCGAGTCTCGAAGACCTTTGGTGGGGAGTGGAGGAGGGGGGAGAGGACTCACGGCGAGGGCGAGCTGGCGTCGCAGGTGGGCGAGACGGGCTGCATCCACACCTCTGAGATCTTCGCCTCCAAGCAGCGCCTCGAGAAGCGCCGCCTCGCGCGTCTCCAGAGATCTGGCCATCTGCTGCAAGGGGGCGGGGGCACGAACCTCGAGGCCGTCGAAGAAGTCAGCCACGGGGAAGGCGGCCGCCGACTAGCCGGATCCGCCTCTGACACTCGATGACAACTCTCTCCACACGCCTCATGAATAGAGTCGCCGGATGGACGAGACACGGCGTGGTCGCCGGTGAGACGACGTCGGGGGAGGCGACTCGGAAGGGAGAAAGGCTTTGTGCCCCCTCCCCCCTCACATCCACAATCGTGTTAAGTGCGTGCTTGCAGAGTCGCCTCTTCTCTTCCTGGAGACTCGCTCTGCCTCGTGAAGAGGTCGACTATGAGTTGTGTCCTGCCGCCTCCATCAATGGGCATCATTTCAAAGCAGCGAATTCAGGCAATCTCATTTAGACGTCTGCAGCCAGTCTTGCACGGAAGCTGTGGAGGAGTCATCGTCACACGCCTTCGTCTCAGTAAAAACAAGAGGGAGAGGAAGAGTGGACATGAAGCGAGCACGCGAAGGGAGTGTGGGAAGTGTCGTGAGCAGGGACTTCCACTTCCTCTTGCACGCTTCCCGGAGGAAGTCCGCTCTGCAGCCTCCCCTGTCCTTTTTCTCGCGAGGTCTTCAAGAGGCGATGACACGGCTCCCCGTCTTCTTCACACGTACTCAACCATTTCACCATTTTGTGCATTCACGCATGTCTCTTTCTCCAACTGCCTCTTCTCTCCCTTCAATTGTGCCCTCGTCGTGTAGATCAACTCTTGAAATTTGACCTAGGCTCCCGCAGCGAAAGCCCTGGCCGAGCGCGCCACTACCGCGTTCTTTGCTGTGGACGAGTCTTTTGGATTTTTCTTAAGCATTTGCTTTCTGAACGGCTTTTGTTAACTTTAGTTTTCTTTGCTTGAAGAAAAATAATATTCCTGATTAGTTTAAAATGATAGTGCAACTTAGATGACAAACAAAAATCTCTGCCACTCTCAATTCCACGTTTTCGCGATTGCAAACATTTCTCCGTTTCGAAGTTCGGTCTTGTACGATTGCAGTGTCTGGCGTCTCACCGGTGACATGCTGCGAGTGTGTGCTCGCACGACGCTGGTACGCGACGTCTTTCCGGGGCGTGGCGTCTTCCGCCTTGGTCAGCCCGGGAGCATCAGGTATGGCCCATTCGATTTCTTATTTTCTTTCTTTCAGAGGATTGGCTGATCATGGACACGGGCATGGCCACGAGGAGAAGATTGAGAGGAAGTCAGACAACTACAGGTTTTTCTTCTTTCAAGATTCTCATTTGTAGACCGGGTTCTGACTCGTATGCGTACGAGAATCCGTGGCCGCGCTTGAACGGTAGTCGACTCGACTGGCTCTTCGGAGACGGATGGCGACGACCCTTGGCCAAGGACCAGGGAGCGAAAATGGTGCGTGTGCGCCTGTGTATGGCGTGTTTTCTTCTTCATTCTTCTTCTCAGATCTTATTGACGCTGTTTTGTGTGCGCACTATAATTGAGTTGAGAAGAGAAAGGAAGAGGGACATGGCGAATGGCTGGCTTTGCAGCGTCGCGAATGGCTGTGGTTCGGACAAGTGGCGCACGATGAACACAAGGACTGGCTGAGATTCCACAAGTTCATGTTCATGTGCTTCACGATGCTCACGGCGTGGTCGACGTGCTGGGTCATGTTCTTCCGTCCCGACTGGCCACAAGGCCGTGAGTGGGCACTTCGAGAAGCACATCTCGAGATCGTGAGTTTCCTTCTCTTTCTTTCCTCTCTCAATTTGCTCTACGGGGAAATAATTGCGTGGCATCTTGCAGGCGAGGCGGGAGAAGGCGGGATTGCCCCTCATCAGCCCCGACTTGCTGCCGCGTGACCGAGTGATCGCCACGCTGCCCTCTGACGAACAGCTTCGCGACTTCGACATCCTCATCTAGGCGGTGTACCTGTACTTAGAAAGAATAAATGTCTGCTCCTTTTCGGCCAAAACCATTGAAAAAGACAAAAACTGCCGCATGTAGCGGCCTAATTGCCGAGCAAAGAAAACAAGAGGTGCAGCAAAGTACAATGCCGCGGAGGACCTGTCTCATCGATTTTGGACCCGAGTTTCTGGGTCGCCGGTCCTCGACGCGATCCGACAGCCCTAGTAGACTTCAACTCTGCGGCTCAAACACTTCCAATTTTGATAGGGAGGAAATGCCTTGAGGACGTCTGGGTCTTCTTTATCTTGGGACTACATTCGCATCAGCTGTTGTCTTGACTACAAGGTAGTCGCCGCGGGTTTTGGAAGTGAAAGTCTCAGAGGGGAGATGGGCAACTCCACGTCGCTCGTGCCTCCTTGGCTCTGGCCCGAGACTGTCGTCTACGGCAAAACTCTCACGACCAAAAGTGGTCCCGTTCGTGGACGAGTCTTCAAGGTGCCAGGCGAGTTCCGTCTCTTCTCTCTTCTATTTCCCAGATGGCTCCTCACATCTCCGAGAAGTGAACGCTTTCCTTGGCATTCCCTATGCAGAACCGCCGATCGGCGAGCTTCGCTTCAAGGCATGTATGCATAGAGTGTTGATAGAAGGAGTGAGAGTCTAGAAGCCAGCTCCCGTTCGTGCGTGGACGACGGCGCGTGATTGTGTGCAGTTCGGTCCTCGCTGTCCCCAAAGCGACGAGTTCTTTTCATCGTGGCTCAACGAAGTGGGCAAGGACGAGGCTCGTTGTCTCTCGCTCAACGTCTTTGCTCCCGATGCGACTTCTCCCGAATTTGTGGGTGCACTTCATGCGATGAGAGATTCAGCCTTCGGGTCTTCCCGTCATGGTTTACATCCACGGCGGCGGCTTCACCATTCATTCCTCTTCCAACTATGGAGATCGAGAGATCTGCAGGCATGTCAGATCGGGGATGGATGAGGGGAGAGTGACAGGAATCTCTGCACGAAGGACGTCGTCGTTGTAACGATCAACTATCGTCTGGGGGCCTTCGGCTTCTTCTCCACTGGAGACTCGAGTTGTCCAGGCAATCTCGGTCTCTGGGATCAGACCCTCGCCCTCATGTGGATCCGCGACAACATCGCCGTCTTCGGGGGTAACCCCGCGTGTGTGACAGTCTTCGGACAAAGTGCTGGCGGCGCCTCCACCGACTTCCTCACTCTCAGTCCTCACTCCAGAGGTTGTCCTTCCCTCTTCAGAATACTCCCCCAGACCTCTTCCAACGCTCCTTCCCCATGGCAGGCACGGCTCTCTGTGGCTTTGCCTTCCGAGATCGACTCGAACAGGCGCAAGTCTGCAGGAAATTCGCAAAACTCGTCGGCTATCCTCGATCAATTGAAGACGACCGTGCATTTCTTTTATGAAATAGAAAAGCGATTTAGTGGTTGACAACGAAGATCTCATGAAATGGCTGCGGGAGCAACCTGCAACAGCCCTCGAAGTGGGTATGACGGGCAAGAAAGTGAGTTTATGACTCGAGCATCTCCTTCTTCAGGGTCTGAATCAACCAAGCAAGTTGATCTTCGTGCCGACCTTCGATGAGGACTTCTTCCCTCGAGCGCCCGAGGAACTGAGGAAGGAGTTGTCGCCGAGAGAAGTCCTCATCGGAACGACGAGTGACGAGGGACTCTTCTTCGGTTCCTCGCTTCACCCTTCTCATACAGAATCTAGCAATGGCGGGCTATCGTCGTGGAGAAGAAGGCATTCGTTCTCTCATCCGTCGAATCCTCCACAACGACTTCGGCCATGTGGACGAGGATGCCCGGCACGCCCTCACCGAGCTTTATCTCAAAGATGCCAAGGACGAGGCGGCAGTCACCAAGGCCTTCGTCAAGGTTCTTTTCTTCAGGTGAAAAGATGTGCTTCAGCTTCTTGGTGATTACACAATTAATAATGGAGTCCTGGAATGCGCGGAGAAGATGTCCGCCCTCGGACATCGAGTCTTCCTCTACTCCTTCGAGCACTTCAATCCTGATGGATTCGGCGTCTTCAAGTATCTTCTGCCTTATAAAGGTATGTTCGTGAAGAGTGAAAGAAGTTGGCCCAGCGGCGACGCATTGCATGGAACTGCGATACATCCTGGGTAAGGGAGTCATCTCCAAGTTCTCACCCAACGCCGACGACATCAAAATGCTTCACATCATGAGCACTTTCTGCACCAATTTCGCTAAATACGGGTTTGAAAGAATATTCTGAGAAGAGAAAGAGTGCACAGGACACCAAATGGCAAGTCCCAAAACATCTGGGAGCAATACGATTTGGACCGCCCGTTCCGACATCTGAGAATCAACTTGGAACCCGAGATGCAGGACGATTACGAGGAGAGACGCGCCGAGGTCTGGAGGGAGGTCGCCGCTAGACGGAGGTCCAACATCTGAATCCTTCTTCTTCTTCTTCACAATAAAATTTTCCCTTGCTATATGATTCTTGGAGAGAGATGCTCATTTCTACAATTTTCTTCTCTGGGAAGTGGTCGTCTTTAAGATGGTGCTGTAGTCCTTTTCATTGAAGATTTGAGCAGACTTCAAGTCTGAAGTCGTCGACGGCGAGAGGAGACGCCTTCGAAGATGAGGAGGAAGAGGACAGCGAGAAGGATGAAGAGGAGGCGAGTCTCCTTCCCACCGACAACACGCAGAGAAGTCAGATGAGCTCGAAGGCAAGTCCTCGACCAGAAGAAAAGTGACAGAAGCTCCTGACGGCGAAGGACGATCGCTTGTCGCTGCACTCGGAGACGGCGACGGCGCGCGACTCGCCTTCTTTCGCTACGGTCGCCACGGCCCCTCGCATTTCGCCGAGGGCCGACACCGAGCGCGAGATGTCCAGTCGACCCAAGTCGAGGAGGTCGAAGAAGAAAAAGAAGAAGAAGAAAAGGAAGAAGGGCAAAAGCAAGACGAAGAAGACCCAGAAGAAGGAGGACAAGGAATCGAGGAAGCGGAGTGAGCGGCCTCTGCTGCCGCCGCAGTTGTCGGAACGAGTGGACACAACGGAGTCGCACCTCGAAGGCTACCACACCGAGCGATGTCAGCGTCATGCTCGCTTCTCGCGACCTCGCTTCTCTCCCTCGACCACTGAGCGAGAGGCCCGCGACCAGGAGTTCCTCGCCTTCATCCGTGACACCAAGGTCGCTCTCCTTCTCCCTCAGTGCACGTCTCAGCCAGTGGTTCTTTGCAACTGCGAGCAGAATGCGAAGAACACCTTCAAGGAGACACATCGACGCATCGGTCGACACTGCGTGAAGCTGAAGCGCGTGTGCATCGTGTGCTGCTGTCCACCCTGGCCCTCCTCCTCTCTCAACCACGTTC
>JAQIXL010001421.1:0-18239 GCA_034700245.1 Poikilolaimus oxycercus
ATCGTGAATCTCATGGGCATCGACGTGGAGAGGTTGATGCGAATGGCGTCACAGATTCAACAGATTTGGTCATGTCCCTTCCAGGTTCGACCTTTTTTGCCTCAATTACAAATTCGACCACAGATCATAGTCGCTCTGGCCTTTCTCTTCTACACTCTTGGTTACTCCTCGATCCCTGGCATCGTTGTGATGGCCCTATTCGTGCCTTCGAACATGCTCGTCTCGATTGTGATCAAGAAGTGGCAAGTGGAGCAGATCAAGTACCGCGACGAGAGAACCAAGATCTGCAATGAAATTCTAAACGGAATCAAGGTTTGAAGACGTTCGTTACAAACGTAAAGTACAATACATCGTCTATGTAGGTGATCAAACTCTACGCCTGGGAGCAGCCGATGTACGAGCATGTCGAGGCGATTCGCGAGAAGGAACTGGCCCTTATCCGAAAGTCTTCGACAGTTCGCAACATTTTCGACGCTCTCAACGCAACTTGTCCTTTCTTCGTGAGTTTTTGTACATCGGCTAAAAATCTTCATTTAGGTGGCGGCGTGCAGCTTTTCCACTTACACTTTGTCGGGTCACATACTTACTCCCGAGAAGGCGTTCGTCTCTTTGACTCTCTTCAATCTTCTGCGTCAGCCCATGGCCAACTATGCTAATCTCATCACACAGTTTGTCCAGGCAAGCGTGATTTGTATTTCTGGAGAATGATTGTTCCAGGCTTCCGTCAGCAACAATCGCCTAAAGGAATTCCTTGTTGCCGAAGAACTTGAAGAGCAAGCTTCTAGTGAAAGAGCTCCACTAAACTCAGCCCCTATTCGAATCACCAATTGCACGTTTTCTTGGGAACGCACTCAACAACCAGTCCTTCGAGACATCTCCGTCGATGTTCAGCAAGGCGAGATGCTGGCTGTGATCGGCAGTGTTGGAAGTGGAAAGTCCTCACTCGCTTCATCGATTCTCGGTTTGAATTGACTCGGTGAAACCTTGATGTTGCAGGCGAAACAGTTCGTGTCAGCGGCCAAATGGAGATCAATGGGACGATCGCTTTTGTGCCTCAGCTCGCCTGGATTATGAATGCCACTCTCAAGGACAACATTCTTTTTGGGAAACCCTACGACCCAGCGCGATATCGAACGGTTTGGCTTCTACAAGACGATCAAGCTTTTAGGTTCTTGAAGCCTGCGCTCTCTCGCCCGATTTGGCTGTCCTTCCGCTGGGCGATCAAACAGAAATCGGTGAGAAGGGCATCAATCTCTCTGGAGGGCAAAAGGCCCGCGTCTCCTTGGCTAGAGCCGTCTACCAAGACTGTGACATTTATCTTCTTGACGATCCTCTCTCGGCAGTAGACGCGCATGTCGGCAAGCACATTTTCCAAAAGGTTTGACAAAAGTAAGCACGAAGGAGCGTTTTGAAGGTGATCGGACCAAAAGGCCTTCTCGGTTCGAAGACACGAGTGTTCATCACAAACGCCATCGCCTACCTCAGGCATGCCGACACAGTTGCTGTGCTCAACGGTAAGCAATGCGGACGCGTTCATGATCTTGTTTAGACGGTTCAATTATTGAGTGTGGAACCCTCAAGGAACTCTTGAAGCAGAACGGGGTCTTCTCCAAGTTTGCCGAGGAGCATTTGGAGCAACAGAAAGAGGACGAAAGCGATAATGAAGGTTGAGAATCACAAAAGTTCATTCAAGGCTTTTAGATCTGACACTGGCCGATTCGATTCTAAGCAGCACATCCACACCCAGAAGCATCTCGAAAAGCGAGAGGACCATCTCGATTGATTCGATGGACCATCAGAATGAGTCGTCTTCCCTAGATGATGCGGACAAAGCTAATCTAATCGAGAAGGAGAAGGTCAACACGGGGCGGGTAGGCTTTTCGCTTCGAGACACTTTTAGGTTTCCAGGTGAAATTGAGTGTTTACGCAGCGTATATGAAGGCGGCTACATACCGTAATTCGCTTCTCTTCCTTGGCTTCTTCGTCCTCTTCCAGGCTTTGTCAATGGAACGATCGATCTGGCTCTCGAAATGGTTTGCTATCTTCAGGACTTGAAACATTAGTGTTCAGGGCTGACGACTCTGTTACGTCTGTAAACGAAACTAAAACTGTGATGGACCCGCACGCTAGATTGGGCATCTACGCAGCTTTGGGCTTCTCCGAGAGTGAGTTCAATCAACAAGGATCGCAACTTTCAGCAATCTCATTCATTGTTTCACTTCTTTGGCTGACCATTGCTGGTCTACATGCTTCAAAGAACCTCCACTCTCCTCTCCTCTACAACATTCTTCGATCTCCCATGTCCTTCTTTGACACAAATCCCCTTGGAAGAATTCTCAATCGATTGGCAAAAGACATTGAAACCATCGACACGTTGCTGCCCTTCAACGCACGCTTTGTCGTATTGTGTTTCATGCAGGTTGGAAACAAGCGAAAGATCGAGACTCAGGACGTCAGATATTCTCGACGGTCTTTGTGATCATCTTCACCACACCCATCTTTGCTACAGTAATGCTACCGTTGATGATCTTCTATGCATTCGCTTTGGTGCGCTTAATTCATCAGTTCGATTCAACATTGAGCATTTTAGAGATTTTACCTCTCGACAGCAAGACAGCTGAGACGTCTCGAGTCCGTGAACCGCTCGCCGATCTACTCTCACTTTGCTGAGAGCATTCAGGGAGCTGCCTCGCTGAGAGCCTATCACAAGGTCTTTTACACTTGAAGAAGTGATCTGAAACTTTTAGGTAGAAGAGTTCTCGATGATTATGAATGAGAAAGTTGACGCATGCGCCAAGTGTCGCTATCTCACTTGGACAGCAGACCGCTGGGTCGGTGTTAGACTCGAATTCATTGGAAACTGTGTTGTAAGCTCTCTTTTCAAATTCGTCACTATAAATCCCTTCAGGCTTTCTTCGCCGCCCTCTTCGCCGTGATGTCGAAAGAGTGGGGCTGGGGAGTGACTGCCGGCGCTGCTGGTCTCTCCGTCTCCTACGCTCTCAGTGTAAGTTCTATCGACCAATTTCACAGTAGTTTACAGATCACGGACATGCTGAATCAAGCCGTTCGACAACTCAGTGATCTAGAGACGAACATTGTCTCGGTTGAAAGAGTGAAGGAGTACATGGAGACACCAAATGAGGCCGCCTGGACAGTCGAAGGCGTTGCATTGCCGACTGGCTGGCCAAGTCACGGAGAAGTTGAGCTCAGAGACTATGCCACCAGGTAACATTTGGTGTGCTCACTGAACTCTTTCCAGATATCGTCCCAGTCTTGACCTCGTTGTCGAGGATCTCAATGTGCATATTCTGCCAGGAGAAAAGATTGGTGTTGTTGGCAGGACGGGTGCGGGCAAAAGCTCGCTCACCTTGGCGTTGCTGAGACTGATCGAGCCAGTCGAGGGCGAAATCCTCATTGACGGGGTGGATGTCTCGAAGATTGGCCTTCACGAGCTGCGTGGTAACATCACCATCATTCCTCAGGTTTGAGAGCAATCGAGAAAAGAGCCGTGCCGTTCAGGATCCAGTTCTGTTTTCTGGCACCCTCCGCTTCAACCTCGATCCCTTTGAAGCCCATTCTGATGTGCAACTTTGGAGAGCTTTGGAACTAGCCCACTTGAAGGACTTCGCTGCCTCATTCGACAACGGCTTGAGCCATGTTATCGCTGAAGGCGGAGAGAATATCAGCGTCGGGCAACGCCAACTAGTGTGCCTAGCAAGAGCCATTCTTCGATCGTCGAAGGTCCTCATTCTCGACGAAGCGACGGCTGGTACATGAGAAAAGTTTCTCAAAATCTTCGTTTAGCTGTTGATATGAGGACCGACGCGCTGATCCAAGCGACAATCCGATCTCACTTCAAAGACTCCACTGTTCTTGCCGTTGCGCATCGCCTCAACACGATTCTCGATTACGATAGGTTTGCTTGTTGTTGTCGACGTTAAGATGAACGAAATTCAGAATATTGGTTCTCGACAAAGGTCGAATTGCCGAATTCGACTCTCCACAGAGGCTTGCCGCTCAGCCTTATTCAGTCTTCGCCTCGATGCTGGCAGAAGCAAACAATTAACAACGAGCTTTACTGTAAATATTTTTCCCGCTGATATCGCATTCATGACAAGTGTGCTACGTTGGTGCTGACGAGATCGACAAAGATAAAGTATTCGTATTCTCGCTTTGCCTTGGAACCCGCAAACCATTCTCTCGCATGTTACTCATTGAAATTCACGTTAAAGCAAGCAAACACTCTGCACGGAACAGTTTTAGCTAACATTTCCTGAAGGCTTGCGAAGACGCGAGTTTTCAAGAGACTGATTTGACAAATGCTACTCCGTGGGAGTCCTCAAAAGTTGGTCGAGATCGTTGGTCGAGATGTCTGTCGGTTGTAGTTTCGTGTTTGTATCCCCGACTGAAACAGCTGACAACGAGAAGGGCGATGGCGGCAGGGACGCAGAAAAAAAAACATTTATTGTACTTGGAGGGTGCCCTGCTGGGCTAAAGTAAAGGAAACCACATGCTTGATCGAACCAGGCAGCTTTATTTTGACGCAGCACGCCATTTAGACAAAAGCTAATTAATTCGCGTCTGAGACGCTATTTCCGTGGTTTTACGCATGTGCTGCGTTTCACCAAAATAGTCGGCGCAACGCGTGTAGATATTCTAGATACAACATTGGATGAGCAAGTGAACGACCATGATAACAGCTGCACCGATCGCCGCGCCAATGGCTTGTCCCGTAGTCTCAACTTTGGCCACACTAACTTAGACCGCCCAAATATTCCGATCGCGAAACAAATTGTAAGAGCAATCATCGCACGCTGCAAGCAAGTGCCTTGTACACTCCGGAACATCAAGCTAAGTTTCTTTTTTTGAGGAAAAAACATCCAAAACCCTGATTTACTTGAGTAAGAGCGGTAATCCTCATGAAGGGCATGCTTTCCCTGGCACATGCATGCAGAGCGAGGCGAGCTGAGGAAGCGTATGTGATGGCGATCACAAGCACGGCGAAGCAGTCGAGAATCCAGTAGATCTCTGTCAAACCGCTGTTATTCACGATGATGAGTAAAGCAATGAATGCAATGACGAGATCAACAAGGCCGACAACAATAATTATGTAGGACAGCTTCTTTGCGACACTCTAAATCGCTGTTTGGGGGGCATTTTCTTGCACTCACCGTGACATGGCCGCAGCAACAAGCGCGGTACTTTTTCTGATGATGAACATTGGCAAGTTTTGGGTCCACGAACGATATTTCACTAGCCGATGCGGCCATCGGAATTTAAAATTGAACAGGAAATGCCCCTCTCAAACAATTTTATAATTGCTGAAAATAAAACACGTTCAGCAGGACTAAAAAGCGTCCAGATTTCAGCGAAAATTTGCAGATAGTGCATAGACGGCAACAAGACCCGAGTGACCGAGTAATCTTGTCCTCATTGCGGCTATTTGCAATAACTCAAGCACAACGATGGCCTTCAAATTATTGTGTGTCACTCCGACTTTCGGCCTTTCAATTCTTCGTTAGCGGCGGCTCTCGTTCTCAATTGTTGTCAGAAAAGTTGACAGAAAGTATTCTAAAGCGTGACATTGGTGAGAAATATGCAAATCAAGCGTGGTAGCGCAACCTCTATATAAGCACTCGCGTCTCTCCCACGAGCCACTCCAGATTCTCGATCGACAATGCACTGGGTGTCACTCATCTCAGTCATTTCAGTTTTGGCTCTTCTTCCCTTGGTCTCTGCAAATGTAAGTGGCACTGTCTAACCAAATTTCAGCTGTTATGCTAGAAAAAGAAAAAGACTGATGAAAGCTGGGAATTGACGGCGCCTTCAAAGGGCGATCCAAAGAGTGAGTCAGTCTCACCGACAGTGACAATGTCCGAGTGCAAAAGCTTTATTTCAGACGTCCTGGACGACAACGTCGACCTACAAGGGAGCGGCTGGTTGCCTTTTGACGAATCAAAGCCGAAGCCGACGGATGTAAAAGGTAGGGTTGGCATTCGGGGCCCCGAAAACCCCGAAAAATCGGGGTTACCCCGATTTTTTTGAACCCCGAAAAACCCCGACCCCGAAAACCCCGAGTTTTTTCGGGTTTTCGGGGTTAGATCGGGGTTGAGACGAGTAAACCCCGAAAAACCCCGATTTTTTTGAACCCCGAAAAACCCCGACCCCGAAAACCCCAAGTTTTCAGCCCCGAAACCCAACCCTACTAATAAGACGAGAGTGTGGGCTGGGCGCGTCTGAAAGTGGTTGATGACTAATTGTAAGGGGGATGATGCTCTCTGGACCCCCCCCCCCCCGTCAACATGAATTCTCAACGCCAAAAATGGCGACGCCTAATAGGAGATTCTGTTCTTGGAGAAGCCATTCATGATTCGTGTGATTGGGATACTGTTTCCTCTAAAAATTCTGCTGAGAAAGTACTGCCGAGTTGAGACGGGTCTTCCCGGTAGAAAGCGAGCGAAGCCTTCCGATCACTTGCTGCGATAGCATTGCTTTTTGCCAAATACTTTCTCTTGCCTTGGGCAGGGACATTCGTGGTTCATTTATGGGGGGTGACACGCTGACGAAGCGGACTCGTTGTCGACGACCGGGTGCGGCTATAATGCGGCTTATTGCAAAGATGTGGTTTTCTGCTATTGATTGGCCTTTCATTTGCTGTTACCATCAAAATGTTAGCCACTTCCCTTCTCTCTTCCCCCTCCCCCCCCTTTTTTTTTATCTTCCATGCTCCTCGCCACCCCCCCCCCCACCCTCCCTTTTTTATCTTTCATGCTCTTCGCCACCCCCCCCCCCCCACCCTCGCGCCCCGCGCTTTCGAGACGTTTCAGTTTCATTGTCTCTTCTCTCGTCAACTTTCTCAGCGTTGCAAAAAAAGGCTCCACGGAGGGGTGCAAACGTTGGTGCACATTCGCTCATGACTGGCTCGGGCCCTGTAGCTCGAGGGATAACCCCACCGGAGACAGGAACACTCTGCGTGAAAACTTTGTATTTGTACGCGGAAGTTAGTTCTCATAGGACTGGTCCTAACCTCCTGCCTTTGCCCCCACGCAGACGCTGGTGCGTCACTGTAACCTTCTCAAAATAGGTCGCCGGCCAAAGATGCCCGAGGGCGGTGGAGGACATCCGAGAGGGCGGTCCGTCGCCCTCACAACCGTCCTTGGCGGACATCGCGAGTGGTCTCCTTTCCTCTTCCTCATCCTCGGCTACGGTAACCACTTGGTTAAGAGTGAAATTGGTTTTTGCTTGCAGGTTCGCTCACGTCATGAGCCTCCAACTCAAGTTTCCGATGAGCCTAGAAGCAAACGAGCAGTCGGTCGGCGCCTTCAACCTGACGATCAACCCCGTCGTCACTCGCGGCAGCAATGGCGAGCCTCTCTCTGTCGAAATGCAGCTTGTGAGTCGTTCTGTTGACGCTTCTGTTGAGAATGTAAACCGAAACCACATGATTGTTACTTTTGCCGGGTAAGCAACTATGTAATAGATACTTGAGGAGAAAGAAAAAGAAGAGGGGCGAGGGAGAGGGATAGGATGGGAGACCCCTACTAATCGCAGCATGTAAACGAATGGCCTAACCTAAAAGCTACAGTGATCAGACGAGCGAGAAACCGCTAAATTTTAGCATCCTAAACAAAGTCTTTCAGAGCACTCACGGACTGAAGTACAAGGCGAGTGTGCCCCTCTGCATCTCCATCCCGACTGAGTTCAAGCTCGCATCGGACGAGCCGAACAGCATCGCCGTCTACCCCAACACGTAAGCGTCCTTGAAAGTGTTTCACTTCGTTTATTCTGCAGGATGCCTGAGGACATCTTCAAGTGGAAGAAGGGCAAGTGAAGCGAATTCTCCATCCTCTCTTCTGCCGAGCCATTGTCTTTTCTCTGGGATCGTGGGCAATACTCCAACACTTACACGTGTAACTCTACTCACTGTGATATGCACGACATTCTTTCTTGTTTGTGGTAACAAGATTCAAGTAAATGAACTAAATTTGAGCTCCAAGCGGTAAAGGAAAGGCGGACGCACCTCTCAGAGGATCACGCAGACACAATCGCTGTAAACGTTGAGGCAACTTCAAGCAACGCATGCTGCACTTACCTGAAACAGAAAGTCTCTCACAAGCGACAAGCATGGGGCACAAATCATGATGCGTCTCTTGAGAACTATGTATGTACTGTGCAACAGATAGGCTGTGCGAGGCTGTGGGAGTGGCGCGCCACCCATAGTGTTGCAGGAGGGGAGGAGGAGGCAGGGGGTGTCACCAGATCACCTCATCTTGGGAGGCGACTGGCCTCTCGCCGAAAAGAATACCCCGAGGCAGCCCCGGACTCCTCGGTCGGCTGCCGAGAATGAGGTCGGGTCAGTCGGGCATCCGCGGCTGTATCTCTCGGTGCAGACTGAGGTTCCTCACACCTCACGCCCCCTTCCTCACAACCTTTCCCGACGCCTCGAGGATGGCTGCACGTAAAGCCCCGCATCGTCTTTCCGAAACCGAGAAAGGTCTCGTGGTTGAGATGATTGAGAGGTTGGTTGTCATTCTTCCCTTTAGTACATGTTAAGGGCTCGCTCCGAGGAAACGAAGCAGGCTGTTCAGAAAGCTGCTACAACCTTCTACGTCTCGACCAGCAAGGTCTACCAAATTGTGCGTGAAGAATCCCTTCTGAATTCGACCTCGCGAGCTTGGAAGTGCCAACGACGGCAGCTGAGTCGACAGGAAATGCTCCAGTTGGTCAAAATGGCTCAACGGTATGGCTTTTCATCACCCAACAGAGACGTTCCAGGAAAACACAATCATTTCGTGAAATCGGGCAAATATTTGGGATCAGCATGTGTCACGCACATGAAATCTATTCGAGGAGACGTCACTTACTTTCAGCAGGTAGTTTCATTGCGTGGAAGTGAAATAGAGACAAGTGTTGCAGAAGATCTAGCGACTCTTATTGTTAGAGGGACGATTCAAGTCTCAAGATCTACTCAAACCGAGGCTCAGCCTTTCTCAAATGTAGCGGAAAACAAAGAAGTGCAGGCGAAAAGTCAGATTCAGCTCCCCGACTTCTACATCAAGACGAGTGACTGGAAGTTCCGCCTGAAGCTTCCAACCGTGTGCAAACCTTATCCACAGGCCTAACTTATGCCCTCCTCGTTCTCGTTTGCTCGTTAGTATCGCTCTACATTGACAATGCTATACGTTTTTGTCACTAACCGGTGGTACCGATCGTGAAGTAATAAATGTCTCGTGAAGATGATGGGGGGGGGGGGGGCTTCTCCATCGCAGACGGGTCGTGTTCTCCTGTGCACTCCTCCTTCACAGTCCTTGCCACCCACCGAAAAGGAATCGCCAACCGCCCTCGCCATCGGGTAGACCGCTGTCGTTGTGTCGTGTCGGCGCCATGAAGACCCTACCACGTGGTAGTTGAGGAGCTAGCCGACTATTCCGTAGTTTCACAAAGTCAAGCCTCGTCATTTATTTTCCCAGCAGGCCTAATGCGAGATGTCACGATTCCATCACAGAACAGACGACTCGTTTAGGTAACAAGTTTGCCCAAGCGGCACACGAGAGAGAGAGAGAAACCGTGCTTCAGCTATGACTCACGCTTTTCCTTGTTGTTATTCTCGTCCTATTTCACAGGCAGCTGATGAAGCGGCCGCTAGAAGACGTGCCCCAAACTAGGTCTACGCCTGTTGTTGCAGGGAGGAGGGAGTACATCCGAGAGGCGGTCCGCCGCATTCATTTCCGGCTTTGATGAGGGCTTCGGATGTTGTCTCTTCCTTCTCTTGTCGACCTCTTCTTTTCTTCTTCCTCTTCTTCTCCTCACCCGCGTCTCTTTGCAGTGGCACGAGAAGTCGCGAGTTCAATTCAACTTCCCGATGACCAGCGAGAGTGACGATCCGGCGCCTTCCACATCTCCCTCGACCCTGCAGTGGAAAAAAGTTCGGCCGAAGTTGCCTCGCGCGTTTTGCGCGCATAACTTTTCAGTCGACTTTTTGGCACAAGCTACTGACGTGCCGCGGGTAAAAGTGGCACTGTTACCGACGGCCACACTTCTTCTTCTTCGATTTCCCCCAGCCGTCGTGCGGCCAAAGATTGAGGAGAAAGACGGACAGAAGAAATAGAGAGAATTAGAGAATTAGAGAAAGACTCAGAGAGAGTTGAGAGTGAGTTCCGCGTTCCGTCTCATGCAGAGAGAGAGAGAGAGAGAGTGATAGACGCCCCTTCACTGTGATTCTATAGTTCCTTCCCTGACTGAACGAGAGACATTTCCAGTGGTGACAGACACCAAAGCGCACGAGCAGCTCTCTGTCTCTCTGAAGGATGACGGAGGAGAAGTGTCACAAAGACTTTTTATTTGTACTTCAGTGGTTTCACCTGAGGTTCATCGACGCTGGTTGAAGCGCGTCCTTGACATTTTGGTGTCTTTCGTGGGAGTGCCGAAACACTTCAGATAACGAAGCGTCAATGGTGAAAAGGTTCTTGCCGCAGGCTGTCGTGAGCCCATCATGGTGGCCTCTCGCAGAAGCCAACTCTTTTGGTGGGAATGACGGGTTTTCTTTTTGGTTTTTTTCCTTTAGAGGATGCAAAAGTAAAAATATTGTATCGAGATCTCCACAGTAACGCTCGTAACACTTCTGCTCTAGGCACGTGCAAGATAGGCGACATGACCGAACAACTTCTTCTCTTCACTCTTACATTTAGAGAACTTCTGCTGTCATTCCTCCGCCCTAAAGTTAACGCGTCAAGTACTGAAAACACTGGTAGAAGTTTCCGCCGCAAACAGTCACAGTTTTTTTCCGTCTTTGCGGGCCCTATTGAGAAGTTGATCGTCTTTTTTTCGTTCTTGCGGGCCATGTTGAGAGGGTGGTCGTTCTGTCTCATCTGATGCGTGACCTTTTTCCTTCAACTCGCAGTCAGTGCGCCGAGATGCTTCAATCCTGTTCATTGTTCCGTAGCAAGAAACAAAGCCTTCTAGTCAACGGGAAGAAAGTCCTAACAGTTATGATGTTTCCATGCAAGCAGACTGTCACTTTTGTTTCGTTTGAAGTAATTTGATGAAACGTCAGGTGAGAGGCTAGTCACAAACTAGGTCGACGACCGTTCTTGCCTGAGGGGAAGGGAACATCCGAAAGGGCAGTCTGCCGCCATCACTACCGTCGCTGGTGAGGGCCTCGGGTAGTCGCCTCCTCCTTCTCTTTCCAACCTCTTCTTCTCTTCTTACTGACCTTCACCCTCACAACCTCCTCTTCTTGCAGGGGCACAAGAAGCCATGAGCGTTCAGTTGAACTTCCCGATGATCATCGAGAGTAACGGTCAGCCGTCTGGCGCCTTCCACGTCTCCCTCGATTCCGTCGTCACTCGCGGAAGCAATGGCGAGCCTCTCTCCGTCGAAATCAACGTGGTAACTCTCTAGCAAGCTTTTTTTTTGGAACAGCCAAACATCATTGTCACTGGCTTGCAGAGTACGCACGGACTGGAATACAAAGCCAATGTGCCGCTCTGCTTCTCCATCCCCAAGGAGTACAAACTCTCCTCGGACGAACCAAATCTCGTCGCCGTCTACCCAAACACGTTCGAATTTTAATTAGAAATGAGCCTAATTTGTCTTACCTACAGGCATCCCGAGGAAGTCTTCAAGAGGAAGTGAAGTGTCTCATAGCAATCCAGATTTCCTCATTCACAGCATCGAATCTTTCGCTGTGTAACATTTTGGTGCAATTATGTTCACTGATCGAAGCCTGCTGACAATCGGAAATGCTTGCTAAAAAGTGAGACAAAGAGGGACATCGTTGTGAACGGATATTTCGGCACAATGTTCTCTGGGTGCTTCTCCTTGGGTTGTTTTCATGATAGCTACAAGAGCCTCGTGGGAAACTCTCGACGATTTCGTCAGACAATGAGTAGCAGCAGAATCATTTATTGCTTGTTGGGAGGAACTTAAAGAGAATACGAAAGTTGAAGCTCTCGGTCTTTTAACACTGTCTGTTTTAGCACTATCATCGACTTATTGTTAGAAACGTTGAGTGCCGGGATGCGTACTAGTCGATCCAGTGAGAAAGCGAATTCGATTCGCTAAACGTACAACGTCCCACATGGATTGTCGAATCAACGGCGATGTGGCAAGCAAAATCCATGGCTGCACGGCGAAAGCCAATTCGTTCAAAGCCATTCTACAAGCACTTTCCCTTGCAAAAACAGAAACGTCTCACCGAACGCGTACAAGAAACTCCACAACGGCTTGATTGTCCACAATTAAAGCCCACTGAAAAACCACCATGATCAAAACGTCGAGAACAATCGGAACAAATGTGCCGAAGCCAACAAGCAGCAGTCGAAGTTCGTTCTTAATTTGTGTAAGTCAACATAGGCACTCAACCTTTCGTTCAGCTATCACAGGAAAGTGCTTCATACGACCAATAGACATGAACGCCATTGCATACAACACACCGCTGATAATTATGGCCACTGCGTAAATGACGAACACAACGTAGCTCCAGTTCTAAAAAGAAATCTTCGTTAAAGTTGTGTGCTAACAATGGTGAGCTGCGCCTTGTTGTCGGCGAATTCCATAACATTTCGATCAGGCCAATAGCGGCAAGAGAAGCCCGTCTCGTCAGTGAAAAACTGGATCCTCACAAGGACTGGTGACAGAAATTCCAGAATTGTCACGATGGCCAGGTTTCGGTTTGTCCAAATCTGCAAGTCTTCAACTCCTTTTACTTCGTTTCCAAAACCTCATTGAGCCGAGGATTCAGAGAAAAAGCTGCATAACGGTTGAGTGCAATCTTTACGCTTCCAATAATGATCACCTAAACTTGGCTATAATTGCGCGGATAACCATTTTGAAGTAAGTCATGAAGAAAGCTTGAAGAAATGGACTAAGCCCGGATTCGCCATCGCGACAAAGCGGAAGGTACAGGTACTTTCTGCCTCGTAGAAGCTCTTGGACAATGAAGTGACAAAAGTCAGCCACTGACTGAAAACGAATTAATTCGAAGCTAACAAACCAAAATAAGGATCATTTTGTAAACCGGTTGGGTGAGGATTTTCTGGGTCTTTGTTGCTCGAAGAAGCACCACGATGATCGCAGCATAAAGGACAAATGAAATCCATGAAAGAACCATTACGACAAGTTCATCGCAAGGCAGTACCGGCCTTCCCATGTCCGTAACGTTCATCGTTTGGAGAGATTGCTATACTTTGTCACTATACTAGTCGCGCTAGTGTCGAAAGGATCTCTTTTTGGTTCAAATTACTGTGTACTGACATGATAATGCTAGTGTGGGGTAGCATGATGACGAATGCAAACTGTTCTTCAAAGGAAGGTGCTTTGTACCAGAAAAGTAATACACGCTTCGAGAAACACAAATTGTATCCCGCTGCTCCTTCCATAGTGGACCAGTAGAAAACCAAAATTCGTTTATCAAGTTCCAACAAAAACGAGAATAAGTGAGAATAAGTCCACAAGGTTGAAATCAAAGCAAAAAAAGTACCATGAACGACCACCCAAAAGTCTCACACAAACACTTTGAAGAAACGAAGTGCCAACTCAATGCTCATCTCATCCCGTGTAGACGCTGAAAGTGACCGAATAATTGTTGCGAAGATGCTCTACGTCAATGAACGCCTTGACAGCCAGCATGAAGAGAATCTCGAAGATGAGGACGCCGTAGGTGAATCCTCTGTGAACAATGAGATCCCACGTCACCTCGCGCTGGCGTTCCTAAAGCAATAGTTTTAGTTGCTTCAAGTCTAAAACAACCTGGTCGAGTAGCTCATACTTCTTCGCGATTTGAAAGGCATCACGAAGCTCTGGCAGATCGACCGCTCTGCGAGCCGCCGCAACTGCGGCGTGAAGATCCTTCTTCTCTGCGACTTCCTCTTCGTCATCATAAGTCTCCGCAATAAAGAAGAGTCGAGTTAGGAATTTTGGCGGATGCTTCTTCACTAAGCGGGATCTTAGGACCCAGAGGATGAGATAGCTCAAAGCCACAGTGGTCACAAACGTTACTTGAACGTATGCAAACAGCTCTGGAAAACAATGCTTACAAGGGAAAGAGTCTCTTACTTTCCAGGAGAGTAACGGATTCGAAATACTGAAGTGTCGTCCAACCCTTTCCGCCGTCTTTGTTCATGACTCCTAAACAAGTACAAGTCACTTTTTCAGAAGACCATGAGCACGCTCGTAGGCTCTAGTAGAGAGGTGGAAATAGTGAAACGGTTGGAAGAATTTCAAAGGCACCTTCGAATGTTGTGAGAAGGAACGACGAGAGGACTGACACCGGGGCCTTTTCAGCCCCCTTTGTGTCCCTCCCTGTCGCGTCGTTCTTTGAAGACGCCAGCAGTAGGGTTCCGAATCGGTTCGAAAAAATCGGTTTTTCGGTTTTTCGGTTTACCAGTTTTGCCAACAAACCGGTTTATCGGTTTTTCGGTTTATCGGTTTTTCAGGAAAATCGGTTTTTCGGTTTATCGGTTTTTCGGTTTTCTGAAAACCGGTTTTTCGGTTTATCGGTTTGCGAAAAAATTCGGCTTTTCGGTTCGACTTGTGACGGGAATCTAGGAGAATGCAATAGAATACGCCAAGAATTGGGAGCCATGGCCTTTATAATCACTAAACACTTCAGTAAAGATAAGTTGCGCTCTCCAAAATAAGGTGTTAATGGCACAGCAACACACTTCAAACCCGAGCGAAATTCACTGAAATTTAATGGAGAACGAAAAACCTTCAAAGTGGAGAAAAGTGACCATGCAGATGGCCGTTGCAACGAACGTTCAAACTTTGTAGCAAATTGCAGACTTTTGTTAAATAATTCGGCTGAAACCGCGATCTGCATGTCAGTTTTCACCACTTTGAAGGTTTTCGTTCTCCACAAACTTCAGTGGATTTCGTTCGGGATACAAGTGCGTTGTTATATTTCATTCATGTTCAACCACAGGCGATAGTGTCGTGCTTCTTTCGGAAATATCGCCTTCCATCGGTTTGTCAACAAGCTTCCTTATCACACGCCTCTTCTATAATGGAAGATTTCTCTGAAAGCCATGAGAAAATCTATTAGTTGTCTAACGATAAGAGCAGCGTCTTCGACATCGTCGAGGGTTCTCACTTCCTAGACAGAGAGTCCCACTTGCGTGCTAGGCCCAGACGAAAATGAATTGAAGTGTCGAGGGCTTTTGGCAAGGTTGCTGTACCCCAATGAATGCCCGTCCATGGCTTCGCAGACCCTAACTCTATAAGAAATGCCAAGTTCTTCCTTCTCAGTGAGTGTTGTCATAAGCTGCCATTTACGGTTAAAAAAAAGCTCTCGTGCGAGAAGAGGGCAACGTTAAGCAAAATGTATCAAACAAAAACGAACAAGCGGTAAGCATTGCAAGGAGCCATGCTGAGTTGTCTGAATTGCGTTTCTTCAGGTCCGTCAAACCGGTTAAACCGGTTTTCTAAGAAATCGGTTTTTCGGTTTATCGGTTTATCGGTTTTTCAGGAAAATCGGTTTTTCGGTTTATCGGTTTATCGGTTTTCTCAAAAAACCGGTTTAAACCGGTTTTTTTCGGTTTCGGTTCGGTTCGGTTCGGAACCCTAGCCAGCAGTGTCGCTTTCAAAAGAAACAGCGCGGGTTTTCTTGAAACGAAGAAGTTGTTGGATTCGAACCAGCATTGCATCTCTCTATCTCAAAAGCCAAAAGCTTCTTTATGCACATTTCACAACTTCTGCTTCACAGTTTTAAATGCGTCAAACGAAATCAACATTGTTGAGGCAAGAACGTTTCAGGCGTATCGCGTAACACGATGGGTGAAGGTGTAGTTCGCAATGACTTGCTGCTCAAGGTAACGAGTCGAGTAGAATTTCCTCGCTGTCGCAATGAGGAATGAGGTCTCAATGACGAAAAAGATCGTCCAATGAATTCGCTTCACAATCTTAAACCAAGCGCATCGGCATTTGCGCTCCTGAACACCTTTCTCTTCTCATCCGGACATTGAGTGGGGACTCACCATCTCTCTTTCCTCAACCTTCTTGACCATGCGTTGCGCCTTGTGGATGCAGCGAGTGTGGCGAGGTGGCACTGATGCGGAATCAAGGGCCGCTTGAAGATCTCGCAAGCGCATCAACGCCTCATCATTCTCGACTGGTGGCAATCGGCAGAGTCTAATAAGCACAGCCGGTGGCTTGTTCGCAGCAATTCGTGGCCTGATAAATATCCATGAAATAGTAAAAT
The DNA here is from genome assembly GCA_034700245.1 of Poikilolaimus oxycercus. Taxonomy (NCBI): domain Eukaryota; kingdom Metazoa; phylum Nematoda; class Chromadorea; order Rhabditida; family Rhabditidae; genus Poikilolaimus; species Poikilolaimus oxycercus. The sequence goes on from JAQIXL010001421.1 coordinate 16,199, forward strand.
TTGTAAAGCAAAACATCAGAAGAGCCGTTTGGAGAACGAAGAATTTCTCTGAAAAAAAATTCATGACAAACTACATAAGAGCTTAAAAATTGAACCTTCGGGTGTCTCCTCCTCGAAATTCGGAGTCCATTTCAAGGAATTGGCGTCCATTTTTCCAATTGCGACAGTTTTACATCGATTCGAAAACGAAACCGACCAACCCTCTTGGGGAGAGGAGAATGTTTCAAAGGGTGGCTCGGCGTCGGCGTTCGGCGCTGATTCATAGGCTGGGAGGCTGGGATGGCAGTGGCCGCAAAAGAAAGGTCGGTTTTGTTTGGGGAAAACGTCGCAGCGTCTCTTCTCTTCTTTCTCATTCCCTTCTTCGAGTGTGTCACTCGCCAAGATGTTCAGGCAGATGGATTCCACCAGATGTGTGTGTCGTTAGGCAACTGGACACACACATTTATTCATTTTCACATCGAATGCAGTCTTTTGAGGTAACCGAAAAAAAGCTGCAAACTGAAAAGCCTGACAACGGCGTAAGCCTCAGAATACGCACAAGCAGAGCTGTACCACACCGATGATAACCCCGAGGATGTAGTAAATTCGAATGGCCATGGGTGCGAGCATCTTTTGCCAAATCGATCGCTCTCGCAGTTCCTAAAACTAATGCCTTTGCGTTTTTGTTACCTTCTCGTGCTTCTCGTTTCGGCGAAGGATGTCATCAAGAAGAAGGAGAAGCTCTTCGACAGGAGTGCTTGGCGAAGCGGCGGCGAGCACATTTTGAAAGTGACGAAGTTCCGCGAGCTCCGATGGAGCCTCGTTGTCTTCATCGAGGTCGACGTCGAGGAAAACCACCATAATGGTGGCTCGAGCTTCAGAGCTTTTTTTCTCTCAAAAAGAGAAGCCACGACATGTAAAATGAGCAATGAGCCCATGAGGAAGAACACAAACGGTGAGGGTTCTGAAAGAATTTTTTGATGATCATAAATAGTCCTACTAATGTCTCCATTGATTGCGTAGGAAAAGGCTCACGGAGTGAAGACGTGAATAGGAAAGATCATTTGGGTCGCACAGACCGTACAAGCTGTGCGCGTCCGCTGGACGGTCTGACACACGCTCAGGAGGCACCGTGACCGCTGCTTTTTGAGATTGGTGCGCGTGACTCAAAGGTCGCGAGGACCTGGTCCAAATGAGAGATGAAAAAGAGCATGAGGAAAAAGGACAAGGGTTTATTCCTCGATATACCAGAAAAATTTTAAGTTTCGTACTAGTCGCACAATACACGTGAATTTTTGCCATTTACTAGTTTCCTCGTCAAGATTTTCGACTGACAGAGATCTAAAAAAGGAACTATCGGTCAACTAAGACTTTACCGTTGCGACGAAAATCGTCCGAATCCGTTTAGGATAACAGAAGAACTTCGTTAGCAATCGACGAATGGACGAAGAGGTGGCGACTAGAATCCAGGGCTGGAGAGTGAAAACCAATTCATTCAAAGCAGTTCTAAAAAAGTCTCCATGTTCATTCGGAGAACTCACCGAATACGCACGAGCGCCGCTAAAGCGGGCAGATTGTAGACGATTAAAGCCCATTGATAGACAATCAACGCAAGAAGGTCTAACACGATCGGAATAAAAATGCCCACGCCGACGAATAGAAGATGGATTTCGCTCTGAAAGGTTTGCTAGTGCTTGTCGTCTAACCTTTCTCTCAGCCATCAAAGGCACACGTTTGACTTGGCGAACAGCCCGAAAGGCGGCGGCATAGAAGCCCGCGCTCACAACAACGGCGGCCAAATAAATGACAAAAACGACATAATTCCAAACCTTCAATTTTTCATGATCAGAAATTTTAAAGTAATCGATTACGACGGATAAATCAGCTCGGACGTCGTGAAAATTCGTGACATTCGACTCCGCATCGTAAAGGCAAGCAAAGCCAGTCTTGTCTGTGAAAAACTGGATTCGAATAGTGAGTGGCGACCAGGGTTGTCCAAGTTATTAACCGGTTAATAACCGGTTAATAACCTGGTCGCGCAGGTTAAGTTAAGGTTAGGTTA
>JAQIXL010001422.1:0-18239 GCA_034700245.1 Poikilolaimus oxycercus
CGTCTCTCTCATAGCTTGGCTGAAGTGTTAGGGGTGGACGGCGACGTCAATTTGCATAAATTCATGGCGTGGGATTGAGACTAAGTGCTATCCGAGAGGTCAGACCTTCTCGAATGCTCAAGCGTGGAAGACATTAGAGTTCCATGGGTTTCGTACCTCTTCTAAACCTCGAAAGTCTATAGTGTATTCGGCGAAGTATATTCTTGGCTCGGCTCGTGTGAAGGGAACGAACGACGGCGGGAACTGCAAAACAGTTTATTAACAGGATTAGCGCATCGGGGGGCGATCGAAGAGGGAGCCCGGGTTCACGAGGGAGGGCCTCGCCCCATCTTCGGGCCACCCACCACCAATTGCCACAATCGCGCCTCTGGTCGTCTAAGTGGAGTGAGGATGTTTATACGGGGACACAAAGCAAAGGAAGAGATTTCTCGGTCATCGACGAGCGTCAGGAGGGACCATGGTCAACTTGCCTAACCATATGGTGGACTTCGTCATATATTGCCGCTAATTTCAAGGATGCGCAAACGAAATGTGATGCGCAAATTGTAGGTTGCGTCTACCGTCGTTCTGGAATGGAAGGGGTTGTTGGAGGAGACTAAAGAGGGTCAGTTAGGAAACGGAAACTCCGTGTCACGCTTTGTGTTCGGGGGGATGTTGTCCATGTGTTCCCAGCCACCATTTACGGCCTCTCTTCTGGCGGCGTGTCAAAGCGACGAGACTTTCCAAACGGGAGCATCTGCCGCACGCATGTTTGTGGAACTCGTAAAAGTTCCTCCGTCGAGGGTCGACGAGCGATAAGTCGAGACTGTGAGGGTCACTCCTCGACGGGTGGTCGAGTGTGGATGAGGAACTGTGCCTTCGAGGGTCGCCTTCCAAGACGTTTAGCGGAATGAAGGGATTAACCGAGGGCAGAAGGCACAGCAGGAACTCCATTGAGACCTCTTCCTTCGAGGGGTCGCCCTGGCTCAGTCATCGTCTCAGCCTTCGAGAATAACTTCGACAACTTTGATCACTGGACTCTTTATGGCAGTTCTTATGAGCGCAAGCGGACTAATGAGAGGCTTGGGGATGCTATCTCGGGGTTGCATTCTTGCACGGGTGACTGAATAAGGTGAAGATGCGAAGGACTTGGAGGGAGATCGTCGAGATTGCGTCACTCACCTGAGCTCTGGCACAAATTGATGTTGACCTAGACGCCGGTGGCGCCGGAGGTGAGGAAGTTACGCAAATTGCCGTGTTTGGTCAACAGCTTTACGCATGTGTCGGAGGCAAGGGGAGTTCTCCTTGGGTCTTGCTGTATATTCTTTCCTTCATCGAGGGGACTACTCCTAATTTATGTGCACGACCAGGGTAGGCACTCGATGAAATGGAGATAGGGGAAATTTATCGGCAAGGTGCCGCGCTTGAGATGCACGCGAGATCTGCGAAGTAAATCAAACCCTGCGGGCAACCTTTGTCGAGTGTGCCTCCAGTTTCCCTCGCTTGCCTACTTTGTTCGGTTTGAGAGACAACGAATGGACCCAGGGGACGATCCTAGTTTGCGATCGACGAGAATGAGAACAAAGGCCTATATGCCTGCGCCCATCACGCGCTGCCGCGGCCTTCTCTCGGTGGGGGATTGTTCCGAAGCACAAGGGGTCACCTTTCTTCTCAACAAGACCTTTCGGCATCACCACCAGTGGATCACTTGGATGTGCTAGCTAGCATATGATGCCAATTTGAGAATGGACCCTAGAGAAGAGATGAGACTAATTGTTGGCTTTGGTTTCCCGATGGAGCACTTGAGGGAACACCATGCACTTCCCAATCTGGCTGAGAACGGCCTTCGCCATAAGGTTAAATTGAGCTCATTGGTTACCGATTCCGAGGATGACCTCCACAGGCGTTGAGGGGCATTACAGAAATCTAAAGCGACAGCTTTCCATTGAGATTGGCACCGGCAAGGTCGGGGTGAAATCGTCTTTTGAGTCAATTTTTATGCCAAGAAGGAGGGAGAGTTTTATGACATCAAGCATGTTCCGCATCGGCGCTGCCTCTGAGAAGTCGGTGAGTACAAACGAGAAGGCGCGCGGGTCTGGCAATCCCCTCTCAAGGTCTTCTCGGCCTTCGCGTCTCGATGACTCTCGCGCCTTTTGATGAGCCCAAGGCGCGAACGAATGGTGAAGAGGAAGGGAGGGGAGTGCTCCTCTGTTCGCGGCGGAAGAGGCGCCACAAAAGGCGTCCTCTCTCTTAATAGAGCGGTAAATCGGCGTGTGAAGACAGAGACGGCACTTTCTTTCAGGCGCGCGTTCTGTTGACGATGATGCCAATGGCAGATAAGACACACAGAAAAAGTCGTTCCGAGGGATGCCTGTTGACCACATCTGGGATTTTGGTTGGCCGCGACGGCCGAGAACCGGCAATTGTTCAATTTGCGAGCGCGAGAACGGCAGCTGCTTTTTGGCGTTCTCTCTCCTGCCTTCGCGGGTCGCGCGGTCATTTTGTCGTTTGTGCAGCGAGCGCCTTGGACTCGGAGAGAGGGAGGCCTTGTTTGCGGATGTGTCACAGTGGCTCAATTAGACAGACAAGCCGTCCGCCAGGTGGTCCTCGCCCTCCTCTCCCACACGCGAACCTCCAAGGAAAGAGTTGGGAAGTGTTGAAAGGGCGCCGCGGGATTCCCCTACGCAATGCTTGCTCAGCGGAAACCAATGCGAGAAACGACGCTTGCGTCATGTCGGAAGTCTCTAACGGGACTGAGAAAATAAACACTATGAACAAAGAGGAAGGAGTAGGCTAGGATGGATCTCGTGACTGTCTATAGCTCGACTCTTTGATCCCTTGCTCGAATGCAGAAAGCACTGTAATTTTTTCCGTGAATGACAGGCTATCACATCTGCGTTACGCGTTGTGACGAGACCGCCGGTCGCGCGATGACCCGAAAGAAGCCTCCGCCCGCCTGTGCCCTCTTGTCGCTTCCGCTAAAGACCCTGCCGACAAAGCCACTAGAAGACCTCGTTGAGAGGATTACGCGTCCTGGGTGAAGGATTTGGCGGATTGACAGGGCTCCTAGCATCAAAGCTTGACCTCTTGAAAGAATGAATGAGAAATCTAGTCGTTATAAAGTTGTTGTTTCAGGTTTGCTTCGTTCGGCGATGTAGAAGGCGACTCAGCGGCACTGCGGGTGGATCCGTTCGATTCGATGGAAGTTCGCTGTCCGTATTATCCTGATGGACCTGACTCTATTCCTCCAGAAGATAGAGAAGATGAGTACCTCATCGTCTATCAGGTATCGTTGTATTGTCTCAATCCGAATTTGCTTTAGGTTTCCGAGTTTGCGTACATGGATTGTCTCCTGGAAAGCAAGGCGAAGATGATTCTCATGTGCAACGAGTCGAAGAAGCAACTGTACAGTACCGTCACTTTCCGCCCGTTCTCTCCTCTTCCCGACGGAACGGACTATAAACCCGGAACTACCTACTATTGGATCAGTGAGTTTCATGGCTGCTTCACTTATATTTGTTCTGCAGCAACGTCATCGGGAGAGAAGGATGGAATCAAGAACTCAAACAAAGGATTGTGCATGGAGAACAACATGAGACTTCGCATTGAAGTTGCTTCCGAGGATCGGAAGGAGGAGACTACAACAACCGCTTCGGAGGACGAAGAAGATAATGACGACTTCCGAACTCGTGATGGTAAAATATCTTGTTGATTGATGTGAACTGCATCTTTAGTGAATCCGCGGTTTCGCCTTTCACCGGCAGACGTGGCGCCACATCCGCACAGGATGCGACACAACTCAGAGAAGACATCGCGTGAGACAAAGGAGAGCGTTGGAAGACCTCTCGCTGATGAGCCCTCCAAGGAAACTGAAGAGACGTCTCACATACCGAAGACAGAAGAAGAAGAGGTATGTTGACTCTTCTACAATAGTTATTTGTGATTCAGAGCTACTGGAGGAAGTTCGTGAAGGCTTTCGACGACGACCAAAGAAGATATGTGAGCGAGTTGGCCATGTCTGGCAAGGAGGGCACTTACAAGTACATTATTGAGGTTGGGCGCATGGACTGATCTTTCAATCTTTATGTCAAGTTGCAGGACGCTTCTGCACCTCGTGGTCCTTTGGATCCAGTGCCGATCTATGCGCAACATCATAAGGATACAAACAATGTCAACGAAGAGAGAAGCGTCCCCAGTATCCACGGAGACTATCTTGTGGACGAAAGTGGGTTTCGTTGCCGCGTTTCCCAACTCATATTTAGGTGGTTCACCAGATGGAGCTTCTGGCAAGACCGCTTGCCTCGTTATCTTCTTTTTGGGCTTTATGGCTCTCTTGTAACGGATTCGGCGTTCCGATCGGTCGTCTAGTCTATCAGCCCGTCCAATGTTCAATACGAGTTGTCTTCAAGAGAAAGAGGAGTCGTCTGGGAAGCAAGAGGGCATCCTGGAAGTTCGTCCTTCATTTCTTTGTCTGTCCTCACGGGTAATCTTGCCGTTGGCAAAGAGTACGGTATGCGGTTCACACACGTGTCTCTTTCTTTTTTCTTCGATCATTAGACTCTCTTTAGTTTCAAAGTAATGTTGTCACCCTTTTTGTCACCTTTAGATATGACCAAGAATGTTCAGTTTTATCACAAATTGTGCTTCTCCCTCTCCCCCTTTCTCTTTATTCTCGCTGATTTTTCTGGTTTCACGAGGGCTAACTGCGTTTCTAATGGTTTGATTGTCACCATTGATTCATGGTTTTGTTGCCTAAAATCTAGGTAGTTCCCGTAGATCTTTTACCTTCGCAAGTCGAGGCTTTGTGCACTTCCGTTTGTTAACGCTCCCGCACTCTGTTTCCACGTTCAGCGCGATATTGAGAATTTTTTTTGCTTGACGGCTTGTGCTTGTGTTATGCGCCTCCAGTCGTCAATCAATTGCCTTCTTCATTTTTTCCTTTGCTTATAAAGATGACGAATTTTACCATAAAGTTTATTGATAACGAGTTGTCTTCACATTGGTTGAGACCAAGTTGTACTATGAGAAAGAGAACAAAAGCGCGAGAAGGAGAAAAGAGAGAGGATGTTGCCTGTACTTTGACGTCGAATGTTGTAGTTTGACGTGGGAGAAACTGCATTTGTTGAAGTTGGCTTCTGCTTTCAGCTTCTCTGTTGATGTTTTGACTAAGCGGCGGTCATTAGCTAGTAGCGATCATGACGGGATCGCAGCACAAGCCGTCATCCGCCGTCGAGGGCTTCAAGTTTCCTTGGCCATTCCCTGAAAGGCCTTCCACTTTCTACAAGGTTGTTCCGTGCGCTATTTTGACATTAGTTCTTTAGGTAAAGTCATACATGACGATGGCCTTTGTGCAGTCTCTAGCGAGGACTTTGTTCGCCTTTGGTTTGCTTTAGCGTTTCTTGCGTAATTTGTTCAGGGGCGAACAAAATTCGAGTGGATGACCGGGAGCGATTGATGAAAGCGTTGCGCAATGAAACTCGTCCTTTGATTACGATGTGCAATCACCGATCGAACATCGACGATCCTCTCATCTATAGTTTGGCTTATTCAAATGGCTTATTCAAATCATTTCGAAGAACCATTTCTAATGGAGAAGAACCATTTCTTGCAGGCTTATTCTCATGGCGTGAGTTCTTCTCCATCATACACCGGCATCGATACACGCTTACCGCGCACAATATTTGTTTCACGAAAGCTTGGCACACGACGTGAGTCTTCCAGTTCTTCTAATGCATCTCTCAGGCTGTTCTCACTGGGAAGATGCGTACCGTGTGTTCGCGGTGACGGTGTTTTTCAACCCGGAATGGACTTCTGTCTGCGGAGACTCAATGAGAGGATGTGGGTGCATATCTTCCCAGAGGGACGTGTCACCGAGAAGCCTTTGAGGTGCGCATTTCGACGTCCAATAACTGTGCATTTGTTCAGGTTCAAGTGGGGGATTGGAAGACTAGTTCTCGAGTCGAGAGAGCCGCCTCTCGTTCTACCGATCTGGACGAAGGGAATGAACACGGTGTGGCCGAATCAGCCGCCGTACTATCCCAAGTTTGGGAATGTAAGTTCAATGCGCACTCTCTTTAGACACCTAGAATTGAAGCGTGTGGACGTGTTCGTGGGAGAAGTGATTGATACTCGGCCCTTGGTTGAAGCGCAGAAGGGCAAGGAAGAAATCAAGGCTCGAAAAGCCATCACCGATTCTCTCCAGGTAAGAGTATTCTCCTCTTTTATTTTACCAATTCTAGGACTCTTTCTTCGACCTTGGACTAAGATGCGGCGGCATCACCAAGGAGGAAGCCGAACAAGCTCGAGCACTCAAGTAGGAAATCAAGAGTTCTATTAGGATTTCGTTTGTTTAACGGATGTTTCCGTACTTTTGCAAAGACTAGGGATTGTTATTGACACTGCATATATACCTCGGGTACCCCATCTCTCTTTCTGTGCCTTACAGCTAATGATAAAGCCGGAAGGATTTATTCCACGCTGTTTTAGACAAAAACGTGGGCGTGAAAGAATAGCTTAGAAGGAGTTATGTTTACGCCTTGGTGTGCTGAATGGGAATAGTGCGAGACTGTGGTCCCTCGAGAGCGAGCTTGGGAGCCTCGATGGTGAGGCGACCGTCCTTGTCAAGACTCGAGCGAAGTCCGTCCAGATTCGCGTCCTCGGGTAGGGTGTACTTGCGGACGAAGGAGCGAGAGACGCGACCGTGAGCGTCGTTGCGTTCCTCGTGTTGGCCGCTGATCGTCAACTCTCGACCAGCCACGTCGACACGAATCTCCTCGGGCTGGAAAGCAGTTACATCGACCGCCACAGAGAATTTCTCCTTCGTGTCTTGAATCTGAAAGAAGATAACTAGTGTTCTAGTACTCTCTCAAGGAATCCCTGAGGAGTAGAGGGACAAGGACTTACATCTCCGAGAGCACTGCCGAACGAGTGGGCGACGGAAGCATCGAGGTCCCTCCAGTAAGGAACCATTTGACGCTCGAGACTCTCGAATTCACGCTGGAAGTCACGGAAGAGACGACGGAAGGAGCGCTCCTCGGGGTAGAACGGAAGCAGGGACATTGTGTCTTAGAAGAGCTGGGAGAACAGTAGTAGGGAACACAGCGAGCTGAGAAGGCTGAATGCCTTCGCCGTGCCTCCGCCTCTCTTATATTCCGTAAGGAGAAACTTCTCGAAGAATCTTGAGCCGTTTCCCTCCCAATGCCCCGCCTGCCATGCCTGCTAGGAGTGCTCTAGAAGATTCGCGACCTCTTACAGCGAAAGGAGCAAAACAGCAAAATACGCCAGGGAAATTTTGCGATACGCGCACAAAATGCGTGCACTGGACGATTTGCCCAAAATGATGCAACGGTTCCTTTCGACATTCGCGTTCTTCGACTTCATCATTGTCCTGTGGTGTTGGAGCATGTTCGTTCCACGTTTTGATGTCTCTCATCTATGTCTAATGCTTGAATTCCTTTGTCAGGTGCTGTTTGGGCCATGCGCTCTGGCCGTCCTTTACTTTTGCGCGGTCTGTCCGCCTGTCATTTACACTCGCAGAGTCGGTTCGTTATCGTTCTAGCATTTCTATTGGTTCAGATGCGTGTCGCACGACTTGACGTCGTTTCGCGCTCTCTTGAATCAGTTTGGTGGCGGTTCGGTCACTCTTACTGTGAGTCTCTTTCTCTCTTTTATACCACGGATTTTGTTCAGCCCCATTCTGTTGCCAACGATGTGGCTCTTGTGGAGTTCCAACGCAAGGAGAAGCGCAATGCGCTGACGGGACGCATGCTCATTGCTTTTCGGGATACGGCAGAAGCGCTGCGCAGTAGTGATGAAGGGTTTGAAGGTTTCATATTTGAGATTTTGGAAACTGGTCGTTGTTGTAGAGCGCTGGCGAGCTGTTGTGTTGCGCGGTGAGGGAGGCAATTTCTGCGCCGGTCTTGATTTGGCTACCTTGAAGGGACTCACGACGAAAGAGGATGGCGCTGCCCTCAGCACCTTGATGCAGAGTGCGTCTGCGTTAAAAATTGTGACACGCGGTTCAGGCTCCTTGATGTCGCTGTCCACTCTCAGTTTTGTCTCGATTGCTCAGTTGGAAGGTGCTTGTATGGGTGGCGCGCTGGAGATCGCCGCCGCCTGTGACATTCGACTCGTTCATCGTGATGCCAAGGTGCTTGCATGATTCAATTTTGCTCATTCACTCTTATCTCTGGGCGAGTGACACATGAGTCGTTCAGGTGGGCTTCGTGCAGGCGAGAATGGGGCTGAGTCCCGGTTTCGGCGGCGCCACTTGGCTCGTTCGCCTTGTTGGTCGGGCTCGCGCCGTGGAACTGTTAGCAACGGGTGCCATTCTAGGAGCAAAGGAACTAAAAGAGGTGACTTTCTTCTTTAGCTTCTAGTTTGTGCAGATTGGCTACGCCACTCATGTCCACGAGAACGAGGATCAAGCAACCGAATACATTCGCCGGTTCACAGTGCTTCCACGCGTCGTCGTCCGTGGCGCGAAGTGCGCGATTCGTGACTCGCTTCTCGAGGCTCGCGAATGTCTGTGGGGAGTCTCGCGCGATCCCAATTTGCTTCTCCGCAAGTCTCTCGAAGCCGAGCGCTTGGTGTTCAAGTCTCTTTTCGGCGGTCCTGATATGCTGAAGGCAGTTGATGTTCCAAAGAAACATAAGTAGTGACTATTGTAGATGATTTCTCTCCTTTTGCTTTAACTTCCGTTCATTACATCTCTGTCTTTCCTGCTCGAATTGATCATAGGTGCGTGTTGTCTTTGCGTGTACGTGTAATCGCGATCTCTGTCCATACATCGTGTGTCTAAATAGAGGATTACAGAAGCTCTCAAACAAGAAGTTCAAGAGAAGATGGTTCTCGATTTGGACTTGTTCCGCGTGGAGAAGGGCGGTGATCCTGAGAGGGTTCGCAAGAGCCAGCGTGAGCGCTATAAGGATCCGGCCATCGTCGACAAGATCATCGAGCTCGACACCAATTGGAGAAAGGGTCGGTTTCACTATACTCTAGAACATATCATTTTCAGAACGATTCACTATGGACAATCTGAATCGTCAGAAGAACCTTTTCGCCAAGGCCATTGGTGAAAGGAAGAAGGTAGTCTTTACGTGCTGTGAATTGACTTTTTGTTCAGAAGAAGGAAGCTGATGGCGAGAACACGCCGATCGAAGAGGCGCTGATCAAGGATCTCGAGAATCTGAAGATCGACTCGCTCAAGGTTCCCTTAGGAGTATGTGCATGAGTAAAGAAACTGTTTCAGGATCTGAATGTGGCACAAATCAAGCACCTAAACACATTGGTGGACCAGAGAATAGCGAAGGCGAAGATCGACATGGAACGCTTGCAAGAGGAGCGAGACTCCACTCTCACTCTCATCGGAAATCTTCTGCACGAGTCCGTGCCGGTAAAACTCAATTCATTTTTGCTGCTCATTAAAACACGGACTAACGTGGATGTTGCAGGTGAGCGATGATGAGGAGAATAATCGCACGGAGAGGACCTTCGGTGATATCGAGACCCGCAAGAAGTACTCGCATGTCGATCTCGTCGCCATGGTTGATGGCTTTGATGGTGAGCGCGGAACCAGCGTTGCTGGTGGACGTGGATACTTCCTCAAGGTTGGTGCTATTGGTTCTCCAATTGAGGAAGATTTTAGGGTCCGTTGGTCTTCTTAGAGCATGCTTTGATCAGCTTGGCATTGCAACGATTGGCCGCAAAAGGCTACACGCCTCTTTACACGCCTTTCTTCATGCGCAAGGAAGTGATGCAGGAAGTCGCTCAGCTCAATCAATTCGACGAAGAGCTCTACAAGGTGTTTTTCTTTCCGCTTTCAGTTTACACCATTAGGTGAGCGGAAAGGGTAGCGAAGTCGCTGGCGACCAGACTGTCGACGAGAAGTATTTGATTGCAACCTCGGAGCAACCCATCGCCGCCTTCCATCGGTTTTCCTCTTGAAAGTGTTGTCATTCAGGAGTGTGCAGAGGCGAATGGCTGAAGGAATCGGACTTGCCACTGCGCTATGCTGGCCTCAGCACATGCTTCCGCCAGGAAGTCGGCAGCCACGGCAGAGATACTCGTGGAATCTTCCGGTTCGTGTGATTTGACCCACAGCATGATGTTCACCCTTTAGCGTGCATCAGTTTGAGAAGGTGGAGCAATTCGTCATCTGCTCACCTCATGATAACATCTCCTGGCAGCTGTTTGATGAGGTTAGCTAGAGCTTTCGAGAAACCAAACTCGCTTAGATGATTGGAAATGCTGAAGGCTACTGCCAGGTTCTCGGCATTCCCTATCGCATTGTCGCGATCGTGAGCGGAGAGCTGAACAATGCGGCGGCTAAGAAGCTGGATCTCGAGGCGTGGTTCCCAGGCAGCGGTGCCTACAGGTTTGTCTCCTCTCTCTCTCTCTTTTAGTGAATTCTTTTCTACAGAGAGCTTGTGTCGTGCTCGAACTGCACGGACTACCAAGCGCGTCGTTTGAAAGTGCGATATGGACAGACGAAGAAGCTGGACGGCGATGTGAGTTCTCGGACTCTGTCCTTTCTTCCCGCAACCCTCGAAAATCCTCTTTGAACTGTCGACCGAGCGCCTTTTGGTGTCGCCTTTCCAATGCGTCGAAATGTGACCCCGGATCTCTGAATGCGGCAAAGGAGTCTGAAGAGGGACCTCGAGGGAGGGGGAGATGCACTATGGAGACGAAAAGCGAGGCTTGCAGGTTCCCTTCGTGCACATGCTCAATGCGACGATGTGTGCAACGACTCGCGTCATCTGCGCCATCCTCGAGAACTACCAGGTTTCAGTTTTTGCTGAAAGTTGAAGTTGCACTTTAGACGGAAGGAGGAATCCGCGTTCCTGAAGTGTTAAAGTCGTGGATGCCGCCGCATCTTCAGGAGCAGATTCCCTTCGTGAAGCCGGCTCCGATTGAGGAAGAGAAGAAGAAGGAGAAGAAGTGATGAGTGCCATCCTAGTCCTGATTCCTTCTGTTTGTTCTTCTTTCCTTTCGTTTTGATGCGCGTTCTTGTTGCTAGCCACATTCGGCACTTTTTTGGTTCGTTGTGTTTGAAGAAGTCTGATGGTGAGGAAAAAGGAATGTTTCGATTCTTGGACGATTCAAAGGTGGTTGTCGGGGGAGAAGAGGAGGGACACGAGAAAGTGATACCTGAGGGGGACGGGCCCTTGCGGCCTGTTTGAGTAGGCGAAGGCGTGACCCTCGAGCTTCTTTTCCCCCGTTCTTCGTCCACTGGGAAGGTGTCGGGGCTTAAGTTTATGTGTTGATTCTCTCTTTCTTTAGGAAATCCCTTGTTCCATTTCCTTCTAAGTTACACTCTTTCCATGATTTCCGCTTTTGGAGCTTGATCTTCCTCCTATTCATCTCTTCCGGTTGCTCCCTTAAAGATTGACTCGATGTCTTGTAAATGGAAGCAAAGATCGTAATGAATTGCTTGTTCTCGCTGTGTTCAAAGCAAAGCGAAGTCCTCGTGGAGAGCGAGCTTGAAGTGGCGGCCGCCTTTTTAGTCCTTTTCGTCTTGTCGCCCCTCGAGTTGCGTCGGTGGTCGCCTTGGCACGGACGAGCTTGTCCATCCCCCGTTCCTCCCACAAAAGCCCTCGAATTCCGGTGCGGCGATTGGTATTTCTCCTTCGCCGCCTGGAGGGCGGGCGGGGAAGTGCGAGCAGCCAGCCTTGTTGTGATTGCCCGAGCCGCTTCTTCAAACGTCTTCAGCGGCGACGGCGACGGCCGAAGAGCGCCGGTCCCCTCCCGCCTCGTTTGTACTCGCCCTGCTGCCTCACCCATCACCTCGCTACTCCACCACTTCTTCCAGATGGCCTTCGTGGTTGTTCCTGGCACGGGCTACGATACTCCAACAACTTCGAGTGGACAATTCCTCGTCCCATATCCTCTCCATTCCTCACAGAGGAATGCCACGGTAGGACTTTCGTCAAGAGGGAGAGATGTCGCAGTTGCAAGGAAGTCTTCGCTGCGTGCCCCTGCAGGCCGTACAACGACCGGCACTTCGACGGCACTCCACCCTTATACAAAACCGAATGGCGACCATGGGCGGAGTGCCCGTCTTCCGACCTCCCGAGGCGACCTCGATGCCCCCTCCGCCGGCAGCCGTTCTCAAGGCGGCCGGACACCGTCACGAGGAGGCGACTCTCCAAGCGAGCAATGCCAGCGATGCGACCACTCAGCCGGCTGACAATGTGAGTTTGTTGTTCTTGCCCTTTCATCATCTGAGGGCACTTTCGGAAATCAAATGTCTTGTGCTCGAACTTAAGACCAAGGGGGTGCCCGCGGGTTGTCTCTCTCTCAGCTCTCTTCGAGTGCGGAACATGGGGTGGAGAGGAGAAGAAGAACGAAAGAAAAGGGCTGACGCGGGAAAGGCCACTCGTGTCGTCGCGGTCAGGCGTCGCTTGTCCCTCTTCTCCCTCTCCTTCTTCTTCTCCTCGTCCTCCTCCTCCTCTGTCCGGCGTCGAAGCTCTTTTTCCTGGATTTCTGTGGATCTCGAACAACCGGCCAGCGGCTGTCAGGGCCATGTCCTCCCTCGGGCCACTCGAGGCCTCGCCCGCTGTACGTCGTCCGCTTTTCGTTTTCTCCTTCTTCCCGTCCCCCCCCCCCCTTCCTCGAGGAAGAATGCCGAAAGGCGAAGTTGCAGGCGGCATCGAAGTGGAGCCACTCGTCTCAGACGAGCGCCGAGCGCCAGTCCTCCGCGCAGTTCGCCGCCGCCGCTGCTGCTGCCGCCGCCGCGGGCCGCCTCGAGTCGCCACCGCCGAGGTATGCACGGGGGACTGCTGAAGACACAAGTGCCGCGCCCGCTTCTGTGCTGGGGGACTCGCTCTCTTGTGTGCTTTCTATGGGAAGACGCGGGCAATTGACCCAAGTCGGCGGGTCTCCGAGGGGCGAGGCAGCAGTCGAGAAGCGAGAAGGCAAATGAGTCTCCTGCTCGCCTCCTCGTCCACCGCCTCCTCCGTCTCCTCCTGGAACGACGCCGAATGGTAGGCTTCAAGGGGAAAGGGGATCGATTCCACTGTTTCCGCCTTTTTTTTCTGGGCCGACGAAGCAGTTGGCGACGCGCGTCGATGACCTGATTGTGGTCTTCAAGGGCTAATTCTTTCTCGTTGGAATGCGAACTAAACTGTTGAGAGAGGGGGAAGAAGAAGGAAGAGTTGCAGCCTGCGACAGCATCCAGCCATGTTCCCTCCAGGAGCTGTCATGATCTATGAACAACCACAACTCGAGCCTCTATCTCTTCCATATTGGTAAGGAGTAGAAGGAAGATTAGAGAAGGAGGAGCAGGTATCCGATGCCTCCACCGATGCCCGTCTATCTGCCAACTCATCCAGGACAAGGACAAATGGGCCCGATGTTCGCCCCTCCTCTGCCCAGGAAGACATCAACGTATCGCGAGAGTGCCTGTGAACAGGCAAGTCGTCTCTTTCTCGAGAACTTCGAGTTTTTAGTTGTGTTGCAGCGGCGTGGCCCAACTCCTCTGGACGATTATCACCATCGTCCTCATGGGCATCCTCGCCGCCCTCGTCCTCGCCCTCTTCGTCATCTAAATGACGTTACAGTCTCCCCTCCCCCAATTGCGATTTTCGCGTCGAGAGCCTCGATCGAACGAGCGAGTTCTCGTACTTCCTCCAAGTGCCGAAAGAAAGAAAGAAAGAGCCCGAACCAAAGAGACGTTGAATATAAGAAGTGTTGTGTATGTAAGAGAAGACTATCCGAGACGCTTTCATAGTTTTTAGTTGCTCCCTTTTTTGTTGTGTGTTGATTGTGATTGTGGTGGGAGGGGGGACGAGCTTCGTCTCGTCCCTCCTCTCCCACGAAGAATGCTCACTTCGAGGCGCCAGCCTCTGTCACTAACCGTTGAACCCTTTCTCTTTCTCTCTGCTGAGTCCTTCCAATATGCCCCTCTCTCTATTTATAAAATCTTTGCGATCATCGTGGCTAGCAGAGGAAGAAGGGAGGTCTAAATAGGCAGATCGTCGTCAAGCTCGTCCACGGTTCCAAGGCCGACGACTTGTTTGTAGAAGATGGCTGATGCTTTTGGAGTTCTCTTCCTCTCCGGATCTTCGAAGTCCACCTGGAGATGTTGAAGGAAGGGATAAACGAACGTGATGGATGCCGTAGCGTTTGGAGTATCCGAGAGTCCACTCGAAGTTGTCGAGGAGAGACCAGAGGGTGTAGCCGAGTACTCGACAGCCGTCCTCGTGAATGGCTAGACACCTTCTTCCTACAACAACTTGAATCACCTTTAGAGAGGGCGACGAGATGTTGTCGAATGTACATGATGCGTGTGGCATCCTCGAGACTGTCATTAGCCGGATCAAAGGCGCCATTCTCCAGAATCAACACCTTCGGGTTTCTGCATCTTCTTCATTTGTGGAAAGAGAAGGAAGACCCGTAGTTGTCTCGAATGTATCCAAGGATCTTCCGCAGTCCCTCCGGCACGTGGTGCTGATCGCCATTCGCCTCGTCGATGCTAGAAGACTGCCTTCAAAAAGGGAAGACGAACAAGGGCCAACGACGTGACTGAAGATTGAGGATGGCCCGTGTATCCGTGCCGACGGTGTACTTGTCATCCGCCACTTCTCCTTCAGCCACTTGGCGCACCTCCAACGCCGTGTAATAGTTGAGACCGAAGTAGTCGAAGGAGCCTGAGGAAGTTGAAAAGATTGAAGTCAGAAAACCTTGAACGAGAGACTTTTCTTCTTCAGAAAAGGATGGCATGCGGGAAGCGGCTCGTCCTTCTTCAAGTGAAGCCCGCAACACCTGCCACTCTTAATCCTTGAAGAGACTCACGTTCTCTTTGAGATCTTGAGGGAAATCGCCACTCGGGTGATAAATGGGATGGCAGAAGATGGAGAAATGGGCTGGAATCTAAAAATGTCACAGGGGACTTTACCTTCAAGGACTCGACGGGCTGCCGCCTCGTCGCTCTCGGTCTCCGGTTCGATCCAAGTCCCATAGTTCGTGATGCCAACAATGCCTCCTGAAAGAACATTCAAGAGATACACTGCCAACCTTGTTCATGGCGAAATTCACGGTCGTAGATACGGTAAGCGTGAGCGTGAGCAAGAAGCATGTGACGGACGACGAGATAGTATGCCCAGTTGGAATGCTCCTGCAGTGGTCGAGATGCTATGTAAGAGGAAAAGAGAACGAACCGCAAAACCAGCGGGAGGATGTCGATTGTTCTTGTAGGCGACGCAGAGTTGCATGTAAGGCTCGTTGAGAGTCACCCACGTCTTCACCTAAACCCCTCCACATTGTCTTCAAGTCTTCGACGCTAACTCGATCGCCGAATGTCTTGAAGGCGAAGCGAGCATAGTCGGCGAAGGTGTGGACGACAGCCTCGTTGATCCATCCTCCTCGGTCAGCCAGCGACAAGGGCAAGTCCCAGTGGTAGAGGGTCACCTGAAGAGTCTTCTTCAGAGAAGAACAGACAATGGGTTGAATGCCATTCTTGATGAGTTCGTCGATGAGGGCGTTGTAGTAGGCGACGCCGGCAGGATTCACTTTGTCTGTTGTCCCTTTGGGTAGAAGACGCGTCCACGATAAGGAGAAGCGGTATGTGTGAACCTGAAGATCTCGCTCTCCTCAAACAACGCCTCACCCCGAGTTCTTTGATTAGGCGGATGTCTTCCTTGTATTTCTTGTAAGAGTCACAGGCGATGGAGGCGTCGCTGCCATCGCGAGCCTTATTACGGGTCATGAAGTCGTCCCAGATCGAGGGACCCTTCCCTGACATGACAACTTTAGAAAGCCAAAAGAGAATGAGAACCATGTGCATCGACAGCTCCTTCGATCTGAAAGGCGGAAGTACCGATGCCGAAGAGAAAGTCCTTGGGGAATTCGTGCGTCTTCACCACCTTTCCACTGGCCAAATAAGTCATCCTGAAATTGAAGTTAGCCATGGAAGATGAAGAGGTATGCATTGACATGACACTTGGGAAAATCTACTTGGCTCAACTCTCAAATGCTTTATCAAATGCCATTGACAGTCTTTCATAGATCATCAACTTCCTCTACCATTCGATGCTTGACGACGTTCTTGTAGAATTCTGCAGACTTCCTTGGTGTTCGAGGACGCTCCGGGTCATCGAAGTCGACGAAGTAAAGCCCGTATCTCCTCTCATATCCGAGGGTCCACTCGAAGTTGTCCATAAGAGACCAGACTGCATAGCCCGCCACTCGGCAGCCATCCTCAACAATTGCTGAAAAGGATACACGACGTTTGACTTCTTGCCTTGAGAGAGTGAAATGAGGTGTTCACGAAGATAGGCGACCCGTTGCTCGTCTTCCAAATCTGCTTCTGGGCCCCCGAGACAGCCGTTTTCCGTTATGAACATCAAGGGGTTGCTAGAGATTTGGGGGCAGATGCTCTTCTTACTTGAAGACCTTCTTGAAGTGATTGAGCATCGCTCGAAAAGCGTCGGGCGCGCGCACCTCGATGATGCTCCCGTGGGGGATTCTGACAAAAGTTGATCAGAGAAAGAAGTACCAACTCTTTCCACTGAGGATTCTTCTTGAAACGCACTCGCACGTCCTGCGGGACAAGACTGAAGGGGAGCTCCTCCTCGGCCTCAGCCTTCGCCACCATGACCGCCGTGTAGTAGTTGATGCCGAGGAAGTCTGCCGAGCCTTCATAGAGGCTTGTTGATGTTTTGAGGGGATACAGTACCCTTGAGGAGGTTGATCTCTTCAACGCTGAATTCGGGAAGTCGAGAGGAGTGTCGTCCCTCAGCTAGTGAACGTTCCAGCACCTGACAAGCATGAAATACTTTCAGTGATCGGACTCTTTGCTTGAGATTGGGAGGGAAGTCGCCGTCAGGATGAAAAATGGGATGACAGAAGAGACCGACGATACTCTCGAAGAGAAGCTCCGCCTCTTCCACGTCCTTCTCCTTCTCGGGCAACATCCAAGAACAAACATTCACAATTCCAACCAGGCCTACATCCTATCAGATCAATAGTAAGAAGGACTTGCCTTGCTGTTGGCTGCGAAACTCCTTGTTATAAATGTGATAGGCTTGAGCATGGGCGAGGAGCTGGTGCCGGGCGGCGAGGTAGAAGCCCCAGCCGGAGATGCCCTCCACTTCCTGAAACATGCAAGCGAAGAGAGGTTTGAGAGAACATTCATGGCAGGAGGATGTTGAGTGCGAGACTCGAGGAAGCCGAAGCAACAGGGGAGATTCGGCTCGTTGATCGTCGCCCAGTAACGGACCTTCAAGGTGTCTTCTCTCAAAGAAAGACTCACTCTGTCTCCGAAAGTCTTGAAGCAGAAACGAGCATAGTCAGCAAAGAGACGAACGGTCGCCTCATTGAGCCAGCCACCTCGGTCCTCAATTGCGAGAGGGAGATCAAAGTGGAGAATCGTCACCTAGAACTTTTCTTCTTGTAAGAGAAAGGAACCATGGGTTCAATGCCGTTTCGAAGGAGTTCATCGATGAAATTGTTGTAGAAGGCCACTCCGAGAGGATTCACTTCATCGGTGGTTCCCTTGGGCAAGAGACGACTCCACGAGAGGGAGAAGCGATATTGTTGAACCTGAGGAGTTCTTCTCTTAGGAAAAGGACTTCACCCCGAGATCCTTGAGCATCTGGATGTCTTCCTTCCAGCGACTGTAGCTGTCACAGGCGAGGCGAGCCTTGGCTCCTCCTTTGATCTTCCCTTCGCGATGAACGAAGAAGTCCCAGTTGGAGGGACCTCGACCTGAAGACTTGAGAAGGAAAAAGAAAGGACCATCGACATTCGTGGATCCTTCGATCTGGAAGGCCGAGGTTGAAACCGAGAACTTGAAGTCGGGCGGGAAGGAGTGAGCCTGCAAGGAGCGAATCGCAAAGAACAGAGGCTGCCGAGAGGCCAGAGACACCCAGGCAAGGTGTTTATAGCCTTCGATAGGACGCCGGAACTCCGAGCAAGCAGAAAATGAGAAAGAACAGACCTTTGAAGAAGGAGAAGGAACACTTTCCGGCATAGTGTCGACTCCCGAACCTTTTTGACTCTAAAGAATGTGAGAGAATGGGCTCCTGGGCATATCTCTCTCCTAGAACTCAAACTGTTGCGAGCTTGTCACTGCGAAGTGCAAGTCGGCCGCCCATCCAAAGGGCAGTCTTTATCACTTTGTTTGTGGCTTGGAACTCCCAGTGATTCATTCTGGTTTTCAGGCAAACTTGAGTTGCGCCTTTATCTTACATTCCATGAAGGATACGAGTGATTTGATGGACTCTGTAGAAGAGAAGGAGGAGGAGAGCGAAGAAGACCGT
>JAQIXL010001423.1:0-18233 GCA_034700245.1 Poikilolaimus oxycercus
TGGTGAGGCGAGTCGACGTCCAAATGAGCGCCTCTTCAAGGATCTTCCCCTTTTATGCACACTGCTTTGCTTGTCTGTGAGCTTTGGAATGCTTGGAAGAAATTTGGCTGTCTGCCTAAACAGCGTGCCAAAATTCAGTAGCAGTCAAATATCGAAAGTTCGAAGCAGAAGTAGGTGGACAAAGAGTCGAGCAAAAACAAGCAAGTCATCGCCAGCCACTAGCCACTGGAAAATCTAGTTGAAATCGCTGTCCAAATCACTTTTAAGTTTTTTTTTTAAAAAGACTCTTTCACTGGAGGTTTTGACAACGTCTTTATTCGTCTTCTGAGATCATAGTGTGACGAGGCTTCTAGGCGCTGCTCTCGTTGCCGTGGCAGGCGAGGTCCACCGACGAGAGCGAGCTCGTCGGGCCGTTGGACGAGGCCCAGATAGAGCGCGAGTCGTCCGAGGTCGCCGTCTCCAGCGCCGGAGAAGCGGGCTCGTCCTCGGGCGGAGCCTCGACGACCGTCGGCTGCTGCGGAGTCTGCTCTGCTCCTCATTGCCTCTCAGCTTTCTCACGTCGTTGATCAGAACGGGGCTCTCCTCAGGCGGAGACGACGCTGCCGGCAAGGTGGGCAGCGGCTCGAAGAGACGCCTCAGCCGCGTGTTCAGCTCGCGGCCCCAGAGGTCGACCTGACGGCCCCAGTCCGTCACGCGGCCGCCGAGCTCGTGGCCCCAGTCGTCGATGAGACGGCCCCACTCGTCCATATGACGACCCAGCGGGTTCAGATCGCGAGCCCAATTGGGCTGGAATCTCTAGATTTCAACAAAGCGAAGAATCGAACGTCGTTGGAGGGCATCGTCCCAGCGAGAGCGTCTTCGACTGACCGAAAAAAAAGAGAGACTGTCTCACTCTTTTCAAGTGCAAATTCGTAAAATTCAAAATTTCCACACCACAATGGTTCCCGAAGGTTTATTCGGTCTCTTAGCGGGAGAGGTGCGGTAAGGGGGTGGATTGCTTGGCCGCCTTCTTCAGCCCGACGCGGCCTCCCTTGCCAGACTTGGAGGACTTCGCGGAACTCGAGCTGCTGGTCTTCTGACTGCCCCACGCAACGGCGGTTCGCAGCTGCAAACTTGTTTTCTTTGTGAACTCGAAGCAGACGTCGTCCTCGTCGGGATAGTAGAAGAGCGGGTCCGGATGAAGGCCGGACTCCTCGCGCTGCAGCGTCGTCTCCGAGCCACTTCGAGCAGTTCGCATCTTTTCGTGAACCTCGTACTGCGCCTCTCCGTTGGTCTCCTCAATTCCACTGCGGAAGTTCGGCTCCAGGAAGCGAGCCTGAATTGGGGTCTCCGTCAAACCCTGGCAAGTCACAGGGCTCTTCTTGAAACCTGCGCTTGCTGGAGACGAGCGAGCAGCTCTCGATCCTTTCTCTTGACCGATTGCTCGAGTTTTTCGGCCGCCTCAAGTTCCGACTTCGCCTGAAAACATGGACTCCCATGAGCTGGTTACCTTCTCCAAGGCTTCCTTCGAGCTCTGTTGATGTTGTGCCGCCACCTGCATCCAGTGCTGCGCCTGCAAGCTGAGAGCCAATGCTCCATTGAACAAACCCGCTGGCGTGCCGCGACGGCCAGCCTGCTTTCTTGCTGGCCTCCAGCCAAGGCGAGCGAGTCGTCTGCTGACGGATATGAAATCATCGCAGAAGAACCCGAGCGTCTCTCGCGGTTGCGTAGAAAGAAGTGAGGGCACGATGGGTCAAACATCACATGCTAGCATCTTGAGAGTAGCGGAAGGCAAAAACATGTAGGTACACCGCTGTCTCCGTCGCGATTGCTTGACGAATGTGCTGCGCAACAATCAGTCTAGACTCTATGCGCTTTGGCTCTAGGAAGTTATCAAGAGGGAAAGTATAGCTCAATTATTGTCTGTCAATAATTTCTCTTCTCAAGAGTGTAATCCTATATAACTGCTCTTATGTCAGTCACAATCTGTCATCCATTCTGTCACAAAACAACAAGAACACATCCACTTTTATGCCTTTATTTGCCTCGGGAATCTTCTTTTCTTTTGGGGAGTCTTGCGCTTGCTGTTATCTTCGTTCGGCCAGAAGGAGGCCGTTCACTGCGAGGCGTCCGGGTCGGGCAGCGGCGGGTACTCGGGCCCATCCGGCCGAGACTGAAGGCGATGTGTTGTTAGTTCGAAACGTAAGAAACCAAGGACAGAGCCGGACGCGGCGCGACCCTCGGCGGTGCGGGGGCCGGCGGAGCCTGGTCGAGCTGCCTCTCAAGAGCTTCTTGCTGGCGCTCCCGCGCTTCTTCCTCAAGCTCGAGTTGCCTCTCGAGGGCTTCCTGTTGGCGCTCCCGCTCCTCCTCCTCACGCTCGAGCTGCATCTCCAGGGCTTCCTCTTGGCGCTCCCGCTCCTCCTCCTCACGCTCGAGCTGCATCTCCAGGGCTTCCTGTTGGCGCTCCCTCTCCTCCTCCTCACGCTCGAGCTGCATCTCCAGGGCTTCCTGTTGGCGCTCCCTCTCCTCCTCCTCGCGCTCGAGCTGCCTCTCGAGGGCCTCTTGGTTGGCCTGGAAGATGAGAGGGCGAATGTGGACTGTTACCTCATTGCTGCCGTTCTCGGACATTGTCGAGATCGCGACCGCCGTCCGAGAAGTTGTAGAGAAATGAATCGATTATGAATGAGTTAATCAAAGCAGGGAAATCGCGCAAGTCTTCGAATCTAATCGACCTGTCTCTGCAGTCGATTTTCATTTTTGACGAAGACTACGAGACATGAAGATCGTTTGTGCTCTTATTATTTAGGTAGATTGAAACAAATTATCCAGAATTCAGATGAGGCATCAATCACCAAATACATGAGCTCAATCTCATTGGAACATCCGACGTTAGACGACGCTGAACCAAAACTAAACCCGACAAAGAGTGAACCAAATCAACTAGATTTCAAGCAGAAGCTCTCTCAAAATGCCAGCTTCAAGGCCGAAAAGTTAAGAGGTTTAGGTTTTCATGTGTTTCCGCAGAGAAATTCACTGCAATGCAATCTCCCTTTATCGCATGGGAGTGTGGTCTTGGGGTTACTTAGTAGCGGAGGGGGTCCGTCTTCTCCGACTGCAAGTCCGGCTCGAGCTGCTTCTTCGCCGTCTTGACGGGCGGCTTCCTCGCAGTCGGCTTGCGAGTCGCCGCCTTCTTCGGCTCGGCAGCCGGCGCTGGCTTGGCACGGCTGGTGGACGGCTTCTTCCCCTCTTCGGGCTCGTCCTTGAACGTGTCCTCGTCGGATGAGGAGGACGCCTCGACGGTGAGGTGCGCCGGTTGCTTGCGACGGCTCGCCGGGGGCTTCTTTGTTGCCTTGACCGCGCTCTTGACCGACTTCTTCACAGTCGGCTTGCGGTTGGCCGTTCTCTTCGGCCTGACAGCCGGCGTCGGCTTGGGAGGACTGGTGGCAGGCTTCTGCCACTCGCCGGGCTTGTCGCTGTCGGAGTCGCTGTCGGACGAGTCGCTGTCGGTAGAGTCGCTGTCGGACATCATGTCATCCAGGTCCAGCATCATCGGGTCGTTGGCCTTGTCGGACGAAGAGGAGGACGTCTCGAAGCTGCACTGCACCGTCGGCTTCTTGCCATTGACCGTCGTCGTCTTGATGCAGACATTGTTGACATCCCTCGGGTGGAGCCCGGCCTGCAAGAGTTTTTTCTCAAGTGCCCCGTCACGTGCCTGCTTCATGGTTCGCATGATGACGTCAGGGAGTTCGGCAAGAAGGTCGTGAGGAAGTTCGGGTTGCTGCGGCGGCTCATGGCCGAGGCATTTGGCGGCCGCCACCTCTCGGGCCCAGTCGCCCATGTGCTGCGACCACGCGCCCATCTCGCGGGCCCAGACTTCGTTCCTGTCGGGCGGCGTCGGCGGTTCCTCCCGCGGGGTCGGCAGACGACGAGTGACGGCTTGAGACGAATCCTCCTTCTTCGGCTGACGGCTGGAGGAGAGCTTCTTCGGGGGCATCCTGGTGAGGCGAGTCGACGTCCAAATGAGCGCCTCTTCAAGGATCTTCCCCTTTTATGCACACTGCTTTGCTTGTCTGCTAGCATTGGAATGTTCGGATGAAATTTCGCTGTCTGCAGTGAAAATCTTACTATGAAAAGTGCTGAGTTTTCTGTTTGATGCGAAAGATGCAAATACTTGAGTCCAGCTTTCTCACAATCAGCATGAATGCCTGCCAAGAGCGGAGAGAAAGAAAGAAGGACACAGAGAGAAAGACGCCTGAAGAAAGGCAGGGCGACCCACTTCTTTCTTCTGCGAGTCAGGCGACCAAGTTCGCCTCGCCTTTACTACGTCTGTTGCAACAGAGATGGAAATCGATAGTCGTTTTAATGAATCAACGGCACGGTCAATCACTAATACAGCCAGACTAGACGCTTCAATTCTGCATCTTAAAAGCTCATCCGAAAAGTTGTTGTTTTGGAGCTTCATCAAAGCACGAACCGATAGCCAGCGGGCTCTTTCGCGACTGAGGACGAAACGGGACGCGACTGTCTTTTTGTCTCACAACCCTCGCCCACGCGTGAAAAAGGCACCGCCAGACACTCTCGTCAGCATGCTTTTCCCCTTGCTACTATTGATCACTCTTACGCTGACTTCGTCGAAAACCTTTCTCTTCATTGGTAAGCTTCTGGACTATTAGCGAGCTTCTGCAGAAGCCAAAGGATAAGGTTTTCTTCGATTTTGATGCCGCAGCTGCGTACCTTCGCGAAGCTGTTGATTTCTCTATCGATCCTTGTGACGATTTCTATCAGTTTGCTTGTGGGAAATGGATCAAAGACCACCCTTTCATTGATGAGGACGTTGTTCGAAGTCCATCAATCGAAACGAGAGACTCTGTTTACGAGGAAATGAGAAGTAAGTTTCAAGCATTTGCTATTTCGTCTCTTAGATCTCTTGGAAGATGCTGACGAAATCGGGCTGGCGCATCAGAAAAACTAAAAATGTTTTACTCTTCATGCATCAATGCCTTAAACGACGAGGACAGAGAACGCAAAGTCGCTGCGACAATAGTTCAAGTAGGAAACTGTTTGCGTTTCAAAGCAAACTATCAATAGAAACTTGGAGCATGGCCAATGGTCGACGGTGTATCGTCGCGAAACTTTTTCTTTGATCTCGTCCAACTTCAAATTGCCATGGATCGAATCGACATTGCGCCCTTCTTTTATGTTGGTGTCGCTGTGGATGAAAAGAATGCTTCGAAGAGTATTCTCGAGGTGTGTTTCTTGATCTCGTGATTGGTCGAAAGATTGATCAAGGCAAGCTGTATCTTGAAGACAAGGAAACGTATTGGAGCAAGACTCGTCGCTTCGAGTATCGCCAAGAGATCGTTTCAATCGTGAGGACGCTTGCGTTTCAAACGGCCTTTAGGTAAAAACGTTTATGAAGAAAGCTAATGTGACTTCGTCAATCGAGCGCCGTCTCATACTTTCTGCCTGGGAAATTATTGAGTTCGAGAAGAGGCTTCTCAAGAAAACAGGAAACAGGACGAAGTTTCAATCTATGAAGAAGAGGAAGAGGACATTGATTCGAGTTGGACGCTTGGTAAACTTCAAGAAACAATGCCCATGGTTTGTTAGTTTCTTTATACTAGCCTCAAAGGATTCAGTTCGATTGGTTTCGATATCTGAGGCAATGGGCCACTCCTCGATTTGAACACATCGTCAAACCCGAGTTGGAGATTCGAGCGGCAGCACCGAAGTTTCTCTCACATTTGAACGAGCTCTTCAAGAAGACTCCTCGTCGGATTCTCATCAACTACGCTCTATTTCGTCTCTACGCAAAGCTCATCAGTCAAATTCCTTCGGAAGCTGGAATCACTGACTGGGATGGATGCATGAAGAAGTCGCTCTCAGAACTGGCTGATCCTTCAGCGCATCTCTACGTTGAGAGGCGGTACAATGCGGTGAGAGGCTCTTCCTTCATCGTTGAAACAAAACCCAGTCGATTCGCCCTTCAATCAGTCTCCTCGTCGAAAACGTCCGCGCTTCATTCCGAGACATGCTCGAAAGGAATACTTGGATGGACCGTGAAACAAGAAAGCAAGCCTTGCAAAAGTTGACTCAAGTCTTTGCGGTGGTTGGGTTTCCGCAGGACATCTTCAACTCACTCGACTATCGTCGATGAATGCTTTGAAGACGTTTGCCTTTTCTTCTGCAGACAGTTTTCAGTTGACACTCAATGAGTCAATGAGTTATCTAGAAGTTCTCCAAGAGAAGAAAGCCTGGGACAACCGAAACATGTTCCGAGAACTTTCTCATATCGTGGGGCGTGATGCGATTGTTATTGGCATTGACGAACCTGATTCCGCCTATTCACTGGAGCTCAACAATATTGGTAGGTTCTTTCAAGGATCTTCTGAAGGGGCCAGTTTAGCCATTCCCGCTTGGCAACATCGGAATCCCTTCTTCAACGCTACTTTTCCAAAGTCTTGACTTTCTGCCAGTTTCGAACTCCAATGTTTCAGCTACATGAACTACGCCTCAATGGGCGAGATCATCGGTCACGAGTTCACCCACGGATTCGACAGTGAAGGTGCAACTTGCCCTCTTCCACCCTCTAGACATTCAGGTTCACAACGCGACGGTCTTGGCACCTCAACAAACTGGTGGAATCCGAAAAGTCGAATCGAATTCGAGAAACGAGTTGAATGTCTCGTCGAGCAATACTCGAAGATCAGCGTTCCTGTCGACGATGAAGATCCATCAGCCACGTTGAAGATTGATGGAGACTTGACGAAGAGTGAAAATGTGGCCGACAACGGTGGCATCAAGGCAGCTTTCGCTGTAGGCGCAACTACAGCTTGCTGGAACTTATTTAGGCTTATCGACGGTTCACGAAACGATACGGAAGGGAGCGAGGTCTGCCCGGATTTGAGAAATTCAGCAACGAGCAGCTCTTTTTTATGAGCTTCGCCAGAGTGAGCTTGAGGATTGATACAGATTCGCTTTCAGACTTGGTGCGAGTCCAAATCTTGTCCGTACTTGAAATCAGAAGTCGAAACGGAAGAGCACGCGCCGATCAAATATCGAGTCAACATGGTCTGTCCTTCTTCAAATGGGACAATATTTAGGCATTGAGCAACTTTGCCGATTTTGCAAACGTCTTCTCATGTTCAAAAGACTCTCGAATGAATCCGCCAGAACGGTGCTCGGTTTGGTGACTCCTAACTTATGAATAGGCAGAATAAATCTATCTCCCAAATGCTTGTTGATGTCCCAGAAAAGCTGCCACCTCCAAAAACTGCTCAATATTTCAGCAGAGACGTCAGCACGTCTTTTCCCGATGACTACTAGCATTTTCTCTCTGTGAAGGTGGATAGCCCGCGCGATCGACGGGGATTGCGCGTTCCAACCATGATTAATTGACCGAAGTGGCGTGCTCTTCTCGTCTCTTCGTCGTCGTCTCGATGGCGACGACCCCGCCGTCTTGGGTCCCTCGTCCCGCCACTCCTTCTTCCTGTCGCCGCCAGCAATGCGACCGCCTTTAGGGCTTCTCTTCTTCCCTTTCTGCCTCGTGCTACTGCTCGTCTCTTTGTTCGTCGGGCAACTCGACGCGCGCTGCCTTGCCAAGGAACAGGTCAGTCTCCTTGTTTCCTTTCACATCGCAACTAAATTCTCTCTCAGAAAGCAGGCTCCAAGCACGCCGCGGCACTCATTTTGTCTTCTCTCAACATCTCAGCCGATCCCTGTGAAGACTTTTTCGAATATGCGTGCGGGAACTGGCTCGCCACACATCCGGTGCCTGCCGACGAGAGTTCTTTCAGCCCCTTCTTGGAGGTCGAGGAGAAGGTCAATGGCGCCATGCGAAGTGGGTCAAATTCTGCTCACGCCAACGAATGCTGTAGGTCTTCTCGAGGACCCGGCCACTTCCTCTTCGCAAGCCATCAACAAGATGAAACTTTACTACACGAAATGCATGCATGTTGCTGCACTGAATACGCAAAAGGGCACGCAGCTCGTGAAAACGCTTGAGGTTCTGACTTGAAGCAAGTTAATGAAGTCGGTTTAGTCTTTCGGCTACTGGCCAATGCTGCATGGATCAAGGTGGCAGGAGTCGGCCTTTGACCTCACATCTCTACTCGCGAAGGCAAAGATGCTTTCAAGGCAATATGAACCGAGTGCCGCTTTGCTACGAGCGAAAATCTGGCCAGAGCCCAAGAATGCCTCGAGGAGGATCATAACTGTAAGTTTGAAATGCCTTTGAAGTTGGTTGCTTAGTTTGTACAAGGTACTTTATCACTAGAAAGCCGAGATTATTACTTGGAACCAGAAAAGTATGCAAAGTATTTGGAAGCCTTGAAGCAGAAGATTGTCGGAAAGGTAGACTCAACTTTGGGCAAGCAATCGTCCTTGATTAGGCAATACTCCTGGCTCAAGATTCGGGAATTCAACTCGATTCTTCGAAACTGTTAACCGATGTCGATGAGCTGCTGGCGTTTGAGACAAAACTAGCAGAAATCCATGTGCCTGATGAAGATCGGAACGAAGAAGTGAACCTCTACAATCCTCAAACTCTGGCCGACTTTTCTGCATTCGTAAAAACGGTAAGTGACTTTGTTTCACGAAACGCTTCAGGTGGATATCAAACGAATGTTGCGAGAGATTGCACCAGCAGATGTCCAAAATACTTTCCAGCCCTGTACCCCGATCAATCTTGCGACTTCATCATATTTCGACAAGTTCGACGCCCTCATCAATACGACAGACAAGCGAATCCTTGCAAACTATGTGCTCTGGGCCTACGTGGAACATTTCTCTGAGCATCTCGATGAGCGTTATGAGGAGCTGAACCAGGTTTTTACAAGCGAAATCCTTCGAACTCGAAGTTTAGGACTTCTCAGCCACAATTTCTGGCAAGACAACGAAGTCGGAACGATGGAAGGACTGCTCCATTATTGCGCTCGAGTACATGGACTATGCAGCTGGAGCTCTCTTTGTTCGGCATGCATT
Source organism: Poikilolaimus oxycercus (assembly GCA_034700245.1). NCBI lineage: Eukaryota > Metazoa > Nematoda > Chromadorea > Rhabditida > Rhabditidae > Poikilolaimus > Poikilolaimus oxycercus. Next base: position 8,962 of record JAQIXL010001423.1, read on the forward strand.
CGACAAGGTTTGCGCTCGCTTGAGTGTGAAGGCAAGAGTTTAGACGGCAAAAGACAAAGTCGTCGAGCTTGTGGAAGACCTTCGCGCGACGTTTGCCGAGATGCTTGAGAAGAATGATTGGATGGACCCTATCACAAAGAAAGCGGCAATTGACAAGCTCTACAGCATTGTGCCCCTCATCGGCTTCCCCGATTTTGTCTTTGATGACGCGCAACTGGACAAGTATTATGAGAAGGCAGGACTAATTTTACAAATTCCTAAGACATCGTACTTTTAGCTAAACGTCACAGCAGAAATGAGTCTTTACGAATTGATTCAAGCTTACGTGCAGTGGGATTCCGATTGGAATTACCGGCGAGTGAACCAGCCAGTGGACCGAGGAGAATTCCGCAATAGCGCTGCAGTCGTGAACGCTTTCTACGAGGAAACGGTGAATACAGTCGGTAGATCTTTCTTGCGTTTGCCTTCATCGAAACGTTTTTAGAATTTCCAGCTGCTTACCTTCAGGAGCCATTCTTCGACAAGAGCTTTCCAATGTATGACATACAGGGCTTAATAAAAAACACCCGTTTAGGTTCGTCAACTATCCAGCCGTTGGATCCACGATTGGCCATGAGCTGACGCACGCTTTTGACGACTTTGGTAAGACGAATGATTTTTCATCGCTTGTGTTCAGGAGCGCAGTTCGACGCGGTCGGCAACCTTCACGACTGGTGGGCACCAGAAACGAAGGAAAAGTTCAACACAAAAGCACAGTGCATCATCGATCAATACAGCAGCGTCTTAGTAATCAACAAAGAGAGTTTTTGATGACTTTTGGTCGCAGGAACCTCGCACGGGCCTTCATCTCAACGGCAAACTAACACAAGGAGAAAATATCGCTGACAACGGAGCCATGAAGGCCGTAATTCAGGTTCGAGCTTCCAATTAAGTAATCACATACTCTAGGCCTACAAGCGATATGTTGAGAAGCACGGCAGCGAGAAGATACCTGAAGGTCTACAAGACTTCACTATTGATCAGCTGCTTTTCGTCGCCTATGGACAGGTTCGCTTGGCGATGATGTCGAAAATAATGAAGTTCAGTCATCTTGTGAAAATCGAAGATTGGAGTCGCTGAACAATCAAATCTTGACGGATCCTCACTCGCCGGACAAATATCGCGTCAACGTCGTCCTCCAGAATCAGCCAGAGTTTGCCGCCGCCTTCAGCTGTCCCAAAGGTTCACCAATGAATCCGAATGTGCAATGTTCTGTCTGGTAAATGTTGCCAACACTTTGTAAATTAGCCCAGTAAAGTTTGTATAAAGGGTGAGCATTTTACTTTGTTCGCCCGGTCGGGTCTCGAAGGCGTGACCCCTTCCTCAGTCGCGAAAGACGCAGAAAAATCGCCAGTGTGGAAAAAGACAGACCAAAGCAAGTGTTCGTTCAAATGCATTGACTGAGACAACCGAGAGTTCCGAGAATAGCCTTTCTCTTCTTGAGGTTTGCCGCTGGAGCTCAAATGGCCTTTACATCGCAGCTCTTTGAAGAACTGCGTGACCTACTGCGTTTGATCAACAACTCAAGCTTGTTGCTTGATCGCATTACCCCGAAACATTGTTTGCGGAGCAGCTTCATTTGTTCCCAATCTCATTGTCAGAGCGAGACGACCTCCGTGTCGGCGTGGAGGATGAAACCGGCTGGCCAACGCCGATCAATGCGGACGTCGTCGGTCCTTTCGTCACTGATGAATCGGACTATCTCCATGCGAGCTCTCATCTCACTCTCTTTACTTCTTCTTGTGACCACTTCTTCTGCGAATACACTCAAGTCTGACCATGTTGTAAGTTTTCGCCTTCCATTGGACATGACTCGAGGATTGTAGAAAAGCGGTCTTGATCGTGCTGCCGAGCAGATCTTTTCGACAATGAACGAATCGGCCGATCCCTGTGTCGACTTCTTTGATTTTGCGTGTGGAAAGTGGAATGCCGAGCATCCAATTGCTGGAGATGAAACGCAGTCGAGCCATTTTCGGACTCTCACCAACAGCAACAGCTTGAAGTTGAAAGGTTTCGTTTCATTTCGATTGAAATAATCTTTCGAATGTTAGCGCTTCTCGAAGATCCAAAGGACTCCACATCGAATGCCATCAATAAGGCCAAGATCTATTATCGACAGTGCATGGACGCCGAGGGTTTGAATAAACGGAAAGGAGTGGCTTTATTGAAGACTCTCGAGGTTAGAAGACTCGGACTTCATCCTTTGCTTTCGGGAGCTTGGATACTGGCCCATTGTTCACGGAGCAAAATGGAAGTCGAATGCTTTTGATCTGACATCGACAATAGCAAAAGCGAAGCTGTTCTCAAAGCCTTTGGCTGAAGCATCCATCCTTGCTTACATAAAAGTTCTTCCAGAACCGAAGAACGCCTCGAGATGGGGGCTCCGGGTGAGATCACCCTCTTCTTCAACGCTTTCTTAGGTAGAGCAAGGTACGCTAGTATTCCGAAGCCGCTCTTATTATCTCAACGACACGAAATACGAGAAGCACCTTACCGCGTTTAGAACGAAGATTATCGAAAAGGCTAGTTTTCTACTTACCCTTACTGGATAGGATACTGGATAGGTGCGACTCCTAACTGAAGATGCTGGCCTTCCTTTTAACCGGACAAAAGTCTCGGAGGATGCGGACGAAATCATCAAGTTCGAAAAAGAAATCGCCAAAATTCAACAACCCAATGAAGCGAAAAGTGATCCTGAAAATGTCTTCAATCCAAAGAAACTCTCTGGACTCTCATCCATCGTTTCGGAGGTTTGTTTTTATTTTTATTTTTTTACTCACCTCTAGCTGGACCTTCCACGACTTCTCCTAGAATATTCGCCAACAGATGTTCACGCCAAAATTCAATCATCACTGGTCAATCTTGGAAACGAGCCATACTTCCGAGAGCTGAACTTGCTGTTGAAGAAAACGGACAAGCGCGTGATTGCAAACTACATTCTTTGGCGCTTTGCTGATCACTTTTCGCGATTCCTAGGAGAGCGATATGAACAAGTTCAGCAGGTATTTGAACCTTACGAAGCAAATTTTCATTTTGAGGACTTCGAAGCGGCCACGACAGGAAAAGCTACAAGATCAGAAAGATGGAAAGACTGTGTCACCTCAACGACAAGAAATATCGAATTTGCAGTCGGTGCCCTCTACGTACGAAATCATTTCGACAAGGTTAATCATCGAGACTGTATAAAATGGCTATCAGACGGCCAGGCAGCGCGCCCTTGAAATGGTCGGGTTCCTTCGAGAATCTTTCCACAAATTGCTGGAGAAGAACGACTGGATGGATGCCGTGACAAAGAAAGCGGCCATTGAAAAGCTTGACATGATTGTTCCCTTGGTCGGCTTCCCGGATTTTTTACTTAATGACACACAACTAGACGATTACTACAAACGAGTTCGTCGAAATCTATTATTAGTAAGAGGTTCAGCTCGAAATCACCGACGGCAAATCGGTCTATGACTCACTTCGTGCCGCAGCCAACTGGAACGTTGACTGGGGCTTCCGACATTTGTTACAAGACGTAGATCGCAACGACTTTCACTTCGGAGCCGCATTGGTCAACGCTATTTACGAAGAAACGGCGAATACGATTGGTAACGAGTTTTTCCACAGAAGAGCCTCGGTTCAGAATTTCCTGCTGGCATCCTTCAGCCGCCCTTCTTTGACAAGGATTTCCCTCGATTGGTGAATTTTGCCGCCATTGGAAGCGTGATTGGGCACGAGATCACCCACGCTTTCGATGATTTTGGTCTGTTTGACGCTATTTATCAATACTTCCTGTAGGTTCGCAATACGATGCCGTCGGTAGTGTGGCAAACTGGTGGGAACCAGAGACAAAAAAGAAATTCGAAGAAAAAGCTCAATGCATAATCGAGCAATACAGCCGAAATGAGGTTCCGGGCACTGGAGGTCTGCACGTGAACGGTAAGCTTACACAAGGCGAAAATATTGCCGACAATGGTGCCATGAAAGCTGTCTTGAAGGTAGGAAGAGTTCTATTTGACTAGCACGTCGTTTAGGCTTACAAGAGCTACGTCGAGAAGAACGGCGCTGAACAACGCTCGCCTGCACTGAATCGTTTCACGGTCGATCAGCTTCTCTTCCTTTCCTACGGACAGGCAAAATATGGCAAGCTACTCGAAACAAAATTTGTAGGTTTGGTGTGGAACTAAAACACCCGAGTACACAACTCAACTCGTCCTCTCCGATCCTCATTCAATGGCCCGGTATCGCGTCAACGAAGTCGTTGCCAACCAGCCGGAATTCGTTGGCGCCTTCGGCTGCAAGAAGGGATCGCCGATGAATCACGAGAAGCGGTGTTCAGTTTGGTAACGAAACCCCGGTTGGCTTCTGAAAAACCCATTGTCTTTTCTCGAATAAAGATTTTCCAACAATTGAATAACGTTTTCATTTCGACTTTAGAAACGTCCTTCTGTGAAAACTTGTTGGCTTTTCTTTTCAAAGCCGTCTCGAAAACCGGTTCACACAGACGCATCGACGTGTCCAGAGAGGTGTCCAGAGAGGGGCCCTCAACCCAAAGCGGACATCTAGCGGCCAGACGCGTGGTCGCGTCTGTCCGCAATGCGTTTCACATTGTTGTTTCTTGTTTGTGTTTCCATGACACAAGGACAGGTTAGTTTTACCCAAAACATGATATATGTTCAGAGTGCTGACGGTCTGAAACGAGGCGGAATCCAAATCTTCGAGGCTCTCAATCTCTCGGCCAATCCATGCCAAGACTTCTTTGATTTTGTCTGCGATGGTTGGATTGCAAAACACCCGGTTCCAGCCGACAAGCCCTCGTACGGAAAATTCAATTTCATCAATGATAAGGTGTTTCCGGAAGTTCGAAGTAAGTCTTCTTGGTAAACATGAATGGTCCTCTTGAGAACTTCTCGAGGACCACAAACCTTCTACTTCCAAGGCGATCAACAAGGTCAAACTTTTCTACTCGCAGTGCACGGACGTGAAAGGGCGTAACCAGCGAAAGGGACATGAACTTCTCAAGACCTTGAAGGTTTGATTGAAATGATGGCAGTTCAAAAGTTCAGGAAGTCGGCTATTGGCCCCTGCTTCACGGAGACAAATGGCAGACGAAGGACTTTGACTTGACCTCGTTGTTAGCTAAAACGAAGGTTCTTTCACGACAATACAAGCCCGACTCGTCGATCGTCTACGCGAGAGTCTGGTTCAATCCCAGGGATGCTACTCAAAGAATTATGAAGGTCACTTTCGGTCTCATCATAGGTTATCTTGCAGCTGGAACAAGGTACCCTGTCGCTAAAGAGCAAGAACTTTTATCTCGATGGCGTGAAGTATGGAAAGTACGTCAATGCGTTGAAGACAAAACTTTCGACAAAAGTAAAGGGCTAATGTCGCGTTAGTATTATTTCACTTTCAGGCTAAACTCTTGGCCGAAGACGCGGGAATCCAATTGGACAAGAATAAACTGGAAAAGGATGTCGTCGATGTCATAAATTTTGAAAAACGACTTGCTGAAATCATTCTTCCGCCCGAAGATCGTCACTTGGCGGACAATCTGAACACGCAGAAGAAGTTCTCCGAGGTGAAGCAGATTATTAAGACGGTAAGCATATTCAACAGCAGCTTTATTCCTTTAGATTGACATTCAACGTCTGCTGCGAGAACAAGCCCCAGCAGACACGCACAAGTTTTTTGAAGACTCTGTATCCCTCAGCGTTGCTCATCTCGCGTACCTGAAGAAGCTCGACGCTATCATCAACTCAACTGATGAGAGGATCTTGGCGAATTTTGTTGTCTGGCGGTTTGTTGATCATCTTTCGAGGACTTTGGACGAGCGCTACGAGGACGCGGATCTGGTTTGTTGCAGCGTTCTTCTTTCAAAAATTTGAAGGAATACGACAAAATAACGACTGGCAAGGCAAAGAAGTCTGCTCGCTGGGAGGACTGCACAAACGTTGCCACGTGGTACCCAAATTTTGCTGCCGGAGCACTTTACGTGAGAACCCATCTCACTAAGGTCAGCCCTTGAAGTTATTATCGCTGGCTGCAATTTTCAGGCAACTCGACAACTTGTCCTCGATCTGGTCGAGGAACTTCGCAAAAGCTATGCTGAAATGATCTCGGAGAGCGACTGGATGGATCCAGTGACTAAGAAGGCGGCTATCAAAAAGCTGAACGCAATAATTCCTCTCATTGGCTTCCCTGATTTCATTCTCGACGACGCCCAGTTGGACAAGTACTATGAAAAGGTCTCATTGTCAGTTTTTAAAGAAAGATGACGTTCTAGCTCGATATCAAGCCCGGGATGAGCCTCTACCAGCTGCTTCGCGCTTACATCAAGTGGGACTCGGACTTCAACTTCCGAAAACTTGGGCAAAAAGTAGACCGAAGTGAATTCCGTAATGGAGCCGTTGTCGCAAACGCCTACTATGAAGAAACTGTCAACACCATTGGTTGGGAGTTCTAAACGAGAAAAGGCTGCCTTGCAGAATTTCCTGGTGCCGTTCTGCAGGCACCCTTCTTCGACAAAAACTTCCCGAAATACATCAACTTTGCGACTATTGGAAGTATTATGGGCCACGAGCTCACTCACGGCTTTGATGATTTCGGTACTTCGTTTGTGGAACGCTTGAGTCTTTAGGCTCACAATACGACGAAATCGGCAACTTCCATGACTGGTGGCTGCCGGCGACAAAGAAGAAATTCGACGAACGAGCCCAGTGTATCATCGACCAGTACGGTGCAATTGAGGTTAAAGGGCGTCGTGTTCTAGCATTTCAATTTAGGTGCCGGGAACTGGCGGCCTCCATCTCAATGGCAAGAACACTCAAGGTGAAAATATCGCCGACACTGGCGCTGTGAAGGCACTCATCCGGGTATCATCTTCTTCGGGTATGTATGTTCTAGGCATACAAGCGCTATGTTGCCAAAAACGGTCCCGAGAAGGTTCCACCAGAGTTGAAGCAGTTCACTCCTGAGCAGCTGCTTCTAATTGCCTACGGTCAAGTACGTCTAGTCGTTCATATCAATGACCTTTAGACATGGTGCGGAGACCAGAAGCTGGACTATTTGATCAGCGGTATCAACACGGATTCTCACTCTCCCAAGCGCTATCGAACTAACATCGTTCTTCTCAACCAAGCCGAATTCGCACCAGCTTTCGGCTGCAAGAAGGGATCGCCTATGAATCCGGAAAAGAAGTGCTCTATTTACTGAAGGAGATGTCTCTGTATAAAGTTGGAAACATTTCAGCAAGGCAAAAGAAGCTTTACAATGACTCAATCCTCTGTCTTTGAAGGGGAAGAGTTCACCGACTCCAATTCGTCACTCCTCCTAAGAAGGGCGCTCAATCCCGAAAAGCCGGGCAAATTGCGCTGGCGTGCGTGTGTCGGCAAATTCCCTCACACACTTGCCAGCCATGCATCATTGACCTCAACGTTCTTCTCTCTCTTCAACGACGGATGCGGGGCGGAAGAGGTGCGGGGCGGCACCGCGCCGAGGAGAGCCGGTTCGCCCCTCTCCTCACCCTGAGGGGAAAATCGACTCTACCCTCTAGGGGAGGAAGAGGGAGGCCCATTGGGTCTATTGTTGGTTCGACGAAAAGAGTGTTGCTCTATCGTGTCGCTTTTTCTACCTTTTCACTTCTTTGATCTTGTCTGATCTGCCATTTTCAGCACCTCTGATAATGCAAGTTTACACAGCAAACGGAAACTCCTTACTGACTGAAGACCATTACCGATGCTGTTGTGGAAGTATGAACGTGAAGGTTTGTGCCTTGGAGGCAGTCACGCGGGGAATAATTATCTCTTTCTCGTCTTGTTGCAGCAAGGAACACGAATAATTGCCCTATTCACCATCGTGAGTTTGGCGTTTTCGATGGGAACCGCGGCGATCTACATTGTGGTCGAGAGGGAAAGTGTCAGTCTTCCGGCCGTCATTCCATTGGCTGTCGCCTATTATATCTGGGAAGCAGTGGTAATTGCTTGTCTCTTCGTTGGACTGGCCAAGGAGAGGAGTTCATGGCTGTATCCTTATCTTATTGACATGGTCAGTTGTTGTTGTTTTTTCTTCTAACGAAACCATTTAGGGAGTTTCCGTCTTCATATTCATGGTGGCCATTTTCTTGTCCGTGCTGCTGATATTCGCTACTCTTGGCATCAAGGAGACGCCGGATGCTTTGAAGACTGCCCCATTGAAGGAAGCCCTCAAAGATGTCAGCTACACTGGCCTCGTCTTCATTTTACTCGCAACTATTGTCATTTTCATCTTTTGCCTGGCACTCAGTCTTTGGCTTGGAAGTGTAGTTTTTCGGTGCTCCCAGTATTTTAATGAGTTTCGGAAACGGAACTTTGCTCAAGTGTACTATCGTGCCTGATTCGAGGCTTGTGCTTCAGCTATTGTGAATACAGATGGATCAGTGACAGTCAAATCGGCAGACAAACGAATGCATGCCAGGCGGCGCGAAGCGCCGCCTGAAGTTTGGTTTGCCCCCGCAGTCGGCACTTTTTCAAAGTCTACCTTTTGCCGTTACTTGGGTTTTTCTCAACCTTTTGAGCCAGTTCAAAAAGCCTCGTGTAGCACTCGCCGAGATCTACAACATATCCAAAATTCACAGAAATCGGCCAAGTGGAGAGAAAGTTGCAGCAGATTTTATGTGTACAAAAAGTTTGGTGTCCGTTTGTTTGCTTGTTTGCTTGCGTGTCGAGTTGAATCTGTCCAGGGGTTTAGGGCCTTTTTTCTGCGACTTTTTGGGAAAGAAATATACCATTCGAAAGCCCCGGTAACGGAGATTATGCCCGTGGTAAGAACTTTCGGATTAGTTGAGTTTGAGCCAAACATATGCCCATCTCGAAATCGGAAAGTTTCAGGTCAATTGAAAGCCCAAAAGACCGTCAAAACTTGAACCCATAACACCTACGGGGCAAACTTTCGTGCTTTTTAAGAGACATCAGCATCATTTTTCTTGGCACAGCCGGAGAGGAAGGTTTTCATGAGAGCATGCACGCCAGGTGCCGCGCAGCCCCGTATCTGCCGAAGCGAAAGCAGAGCGAGACTTTCTGCGGGTCAGCAAAGAATGCAAACGAGTTTCGTTCTTATTGCCCTAGCCCACATAGGCAATGTATTTCAGTAAGCGACAAATGCAGGTGCTCTGCACCTGAAGAAAAGTAGCGAAATTCTCTCTTATAAAAACTGCTCGTAAAAAAGGGGAAGTTTGGTTTGCTCTAAAGGCCCTCAAAGTAGCGAAATTCCTT